>PISX010017440.1:0-21710 GCA_004024625.1 Mellivora capensis
GAATAGCAGTGGTGATAATGGACATCCCTGCCGTGTTCCTGACCTTAACGGAAAAGCTTTCAGTTTTTCTCCATTGAGAATGATATTTGCGGTGGGTTTTTCGTAGATGGCTTTGATAATATTGAGGTATGTGCCCTCTATCCCTACACTTTGAAGAGTTTTGATCAGGAAGGGATGCTGTACTTTGTCAAATGCTTTTGCAGCATCTATTGAGAGTAATGATCGCAGAATCCTAAAGCACAGAGCACACTGCACATTTGCCCAAGGAAGGAATTTCCACACGACTGTCCTTCCCGCAGTGTCTGAGCCGGCGGCACCCACCCCAAGCCCAGGCGCCATACACAGCTTCCTTCCGAGTGGCGTGCAGGTTTACAGGTGAGACGGATGGAGCATGAGGAAAGCTGAGGCCGACCCCCTCATGCCAATTTTTGTTTTCAAATGCTTTACACATGGGGCCATTTCTAGGTTGCTGCCCCACAGAGGCACTCCGGGTTCCTCTCTCTAACGACCGTCCCCCAGCTGCCCCGCTAGCTGCACAGACATAACGTTATCGGTTTTACGGCAGATGACTGAAAGCATAGTAACAAGTGAAAATAAATTTGCAAAACAGAGCTAAAGTTTATGCATAAACATCATGTTTAGCACAGGGTTTCAGAACACAACAGACTTCAGTTCAAATCCTGGTTCTGTCTCCTGAATGCTAGCAGTCTGGGGGGCTTACTACAAAGCCCCCGACTCCTTTGAGCCTGTCTGATGGTCCGTGGGACAGGGGAGGCGGCATCAACCCCCCGTGGTGGGTATGGAGAGCTTGGGAGATACTGTTTGCAGCAGCTCCTGGCAAAGCCCAGGCACTCAAATGCTACCTCTCTCTCCTCTCCCCAGACTGTCCTTCTCCAGCCCACGAGCCGTGTCCATGGGCTTCTTGCTTCTTCTCCACATCACACTCACAAACATTTGTGTGCCTTTCGGAGACTCTTCATAACACAGGCCCACTTAGACCAAACTCTCCAACTTCCTAAAGGTTAAGACAGACCTTTCATGGGCTCATGAACCTACAAAAATACTTAATTATGTCCTGGACTTTACTTACTTCTGCTACAGTGACCGAGAGTAGAACTGTGGCATGCAATCAACGCCAAATTTGAAACCAGGAGACCTGGGTGTGAAAATAGTTCCTTATTAAAACTCGGGACAATTATCCTTCAGGAATCTGACCTTTGTGCTGGAGAGGATAATGCCTGAACTATTTGGGGGAAATGATGGCATTCAAACTCCGTGATCACTTTCACGCTGCCTTGAATTCTTGGCTCTGTTTTTATGCATGTTCGCCTCATGTTCCTAGATTGTAACCCCAGTGAGGGCAGGGATCGCGTCTCACAGCTCCTTTGGGTTCCTCCACAGGACCGGCATAGGGCTCAGTACCAGCAGCGGCAACATCATTAGGAATGACAGCCAGCATCAATGTTAAGATGTACTAGTGCCCCAGCATGGTTCGAATCACTACACTGGTACTGGGTCATTAGGTAAGAAACCCTAATATTTGTACTTCATCATATAGAAATGGCTGAACTGAAAAAGAGAATTCTAGTAAGTTTTATGAACATATAATCTTATTAAGGATAAAAATAGGCATCCGGCAAGTAGAGGGCAAGCAGCAGGGTCAAGTATAGAGAAAGCCAAGGCACTGGAGGGGAGGTAGGCTTGTCCAAAACATGCAGATTCTAGGGATGAGAGACTTAACATTTTGAGAGCTCATAAGTAAACACTGGGAGAGGTGCTCAAAATGCTGGAGGTCAGCAGCATTGTGACTACATTTCCCTATTTTCCTCCCTCTCTTAAACAATTACTGCTTTGTATCTTTTCCTCACACTCAGTTTTATTTCTTTGTCTCTTTGCTGACTGAGAAAACAGAAACAGGAGAAGCCAGTGGCCTCCGTCTCCTACCACCGCATCTGTGCCCATCAGCTCTGCCTCCCTCCTGCTGTCATCGTGGGAGGCTGACAGGGATCTTGGCCAAGGTCAACCACTCCTCTGGGCTCTAGGGCCCATCCACTCTCACCAATTACAGCAGAAATTCTCTCCTATCCTTCCAGAAGCATTTTTTCCTTTCATTACTAGGTCCCTTCCATTAATGAATAAAAATACTAATATATTTTTTAAAAATCTTAGAAGTCTGTCAGTCTTTGTTGGCTCTTCCTTATCCTCAGGTCTTAATGTCGGAGTGCCCTGTGGGTTCATGCTCTGCTTTTCTTCTCCACCTACTTGCTCCTTTGGGAATATTACCCAGCCACCTGGCTTTGACTCCTCTCTATACACTGACAATTCTGAAATGTGTTTCTGCAGTCCAGACTTCTCTGTTGACCTCCAGATTCATCTACACAACTGCCTGTCAACAGCCTGACTTGGATATTTAGAAGTCATATCGATATTTAAAAAACCAAAGTAATTCTTTACTTTGAGATAATTACGGGTGCACAAGACATAGTGCAAAATAGTACAGAGAGATCCCAAGCACCCATGACCCAGCTTCTTCCAATGATGATGACATCTTAAAAAGTCGCATCAATTCTAATATCACAACAAACTCCTGACTACCCCTCCCAAAAGCTGCTCCTTCCCAATCTTAGAAAATGGCACCTCCATCTCCACAGTTGATCACAACGATCCTGATATCATCCTGGATTAACTTTTTCTCACATCTCCCCTCAAATACACCAGAAAATTCCTTTGGTCCTATCTTCCAAATCAGCCCAGAATTTGACCACTTCTCACCATTTTTACTGCTACCACCTGGATCAAAACTACTCTCATCTTTTATTTGGAAACTACAACTGCCTTCTAAGCGATATCCTTTCTTTCTACTGTTCCACCTACAACTTGCTGCCTCCAGCATGCCCCCTGTCAAGACTTTTCACTTCTCCATCCATGTTACCTTTAAAAACCAAAGAGCCCATTGCCACCTTATTTCCTTAAGGTCTCTGCTTGAATGTTACTTTCTCAGTAAGGTCTTCTTCGACCATTTTATTTTAAACTGTAGCCATCCTGCATCTTGAGTCTTTCCTAGGTTTATTTTTCACTTGTACTGATTGCCATTTCACATGTCTGAACTTACTCATTCTTATTATTGTCTAGTTTCCACCTATCCCTAATGCAAGGCTCCCTATGGTCACAGGAGTTTGTCTATTCTGTTCAGTGCTATATGGCCAGCACTGAGAACAATTCCTGATATGTACTAGGCACTGACAAAGATTTGTCCATCGTTGTATAACAAATGACCCAATTTTAGAAGCTTGAAAGTGTGTTATCTCACAGTTTCTGTAAATCATGAATCTGGTGTGGCTCTGGATCAAGGTCTCTCCTGAGGTTATAATCAAACGACTGGCCAGGACTGTGGGTGCACATGACGGCCTGGTTGGGTGGCAGGAGGAGATCCACATCCATGTTGACTCACATGGTTCTCAGCAGCCTTGGTCTCTTGCCATATGGAGCTCTTTACCACAAGGCAGCTACACTTCCCAAGAGTAAATCACGCAAGAGAAAGTGAGAAAGAGTACCTAAGAAGGAAGCCACGATCGTTCCGTAACTTAATTTTCTAAGTGGCAACCCATCATTTTTGCTGTATTCTGTTCATTAGAGGAAAATCAATAAATCCAGCCCACACTCGAGGAGAGGGGATTACACAGGGGATTAAATACTGGAAGGTAGGGATCATTAAGGGCCATTTTACAAGCTGTCTTCCCCAGCACTCAATAAATATTTGTTCAATGAATGAACAAATTAACCAATGATGTATACTTGAAAAAAAGAAGATCCCAAGCCAATTGGGAAAATCAGATTGACTTCTCTAGGAACTTATGGATTTTTTTACTCTTAATAAATGGAAAAAGGACAGGAAGGACAAATAATCAACTTTGGAAGTAAAAACACCATGTAAAATGTAAACGTTTTACAAAAGGAAAGGAAAACCTTTCCTTTCTTTAGAATCTTGTAATAGGAGGTCATTTTTTCTCAGGATTATCTATATTTTATTTATATATGAGTAAAGTATGTTATATTACATCAAGCTTCAAAAACTATATTCGCTATTCTTTAAGTATTCTCTGTTCCCATTTATTCTGTGCCTTTGACAGTCAAAATGGAAAAAAAAATTTCCTTTTTAGGTTTTCTCTTCTACGCTTATCTCCTAAGCTCCTATTTTTTTTTTTGCATTTTTGTCAAGATAGGATAAGCTTATCGGACTAAACTTTCACCCTGCGAAACAGAAGAAAATAGTTCCTTAAAAGCAAAGGCATTCAAGAGCAGGAATGGAAGGATAACGTTTATGACTATGATAATATGCACAGGCTAGCTGAAAGTCAGATGAGAGTAGTGTAAACTGCACATTTGAAAATCCTGAAGTAATCACTGTTGGGTACCAGTATTAACAAATACACAAAACAAAGTCTTCGATAAATGTTGTGTCTTCCTTCCTACACACAGCATTTACTAAACCCTTAAATAGTAATTTTTATATTAACTTATAATTCATCTGTTACACATGCATACATTTGCACCAATCAGTCATGAGCTTCTCAAAGGCAAACTTGGCAGTCTCTTGTTTACAGCACCTAGAACAACGGCAACGAAAAAGTGCTCACATCAATGTTTCCTGAATGTATCTGGCAGGAATAAAACTCATTCAGCTCAGAATCAAAGAAGTCAAATGGTGACTAAACCAAAACCAGATATCAATGGGAAAAACACTCATAAGATTTTAAAAAAAAGAAAAAGAAGGAAGAGGAGGAGGAGGGGAGGAGAAAGTTAACATTTAGTTATCTTGTAACACTGAGGAAACATTTTATGACACTTCTGTAGTTGAAGCTAGTATGATTAAAGAATAGCAACAGCGAATAACATAAAATGGTGGGGGCTAACATATAAGCATAACCCGCATGAATACAGTTAACTGATCTTTGACAAAGGAGTAAATACAAAGGAGTAAATACAAAGGAGTAAATACAATTTGTCATAAAGACAACAGTCTTTATGACAAATGGCGCTGGAACAACTGGACAGCCACATGCAAAAAATTATAAATCTGGAACCAGACCTTAGACCCTACGCAAAAATCAACTCAAAATGGACCACAGAACCAAATGTAAAACATAGAACTATAAAACTCCTACAAGATTACAAAAGAAAAAAATCTAGATGACCTTGGATATAGCTGTGAATTTTTAGATACAGGACCAAAGGCAAAAATCTGTGAAAAAAAATGGATTAAATTAAAATCGAAAACTTTTGCTTTGCAAAGTTACACAAAATACACGAAGAATTCTTAAAACAATTTTTGTAAAACGCTGAGCAAAAAGCCCACTGCCCATTCCGCATCTTCCCATGACAGGGAGAAAAGTTCACTCCAAACAACAGGCAAGAAGCTACAAGAGAAACACCCGTGGCATCTCTCTCCCTCTTCTCCATAATCGCCCCCACAGGATGGGAGCTAACAGAAGCCATGGGCAATGTGGCTGCTCCCTGTCTGCAGCCTGCCTGTCCACAGTATGTGCTTATTCTTGACCCCTTTATAGAATGACCTCAGGGCAGCTCTAATGGGTCAAGTCCATGTAAACTGGCCCCGTAGACCCAGGCCACACTCTCCAATGCCAGCTGTCTCAACAATAGTTATTAACACTTACTTACTGATGTTTTTGCTTTCACCTTTCCGAATTCTAAAAGTGGGTGTTAGTGAAGGAGGAGAGGAACATGACCAAGCATCACCCTCAAACACTATAACAAAGAGATCCCAGAAAAACCACCTTTTCTCTGATCTGATATCCTGGCCTACGTACAGTTGAGGGTCCCTTAGGAGATGCCCCCTTACTCCACGCCCCTTCTCCTTTCTGATACGTCTCTCAGACATCTTCCAGAGAACTAACTCCCTGCTAAGCTTGATTAACAAGATAAATGAGCTAGCTAAAAAAATTATAAAAACTAAAATTTGAAGAAAGGAAAAAAAATACAGTGCACGGTTCAAAATTTCAAAGGGTAGTTCCATCTTGCATTTTCAAATCATTCATAATATTTTCACACCTGGAAAGCTGATGAGAAATTAATCTGCTTTGAGGCTCCTGGGTAGCTCAGTTGGTTAAGCATCTGATGCGATTTCTGCTCAGGTCATGACCGCAGGGTTGAAAATAAGCCCAGCATCAGGCCCTGTGTTGAGCATGGAGCCTACTGCAAATTCCCACTCTGTCCCTCTCCCCAACTCTCTCTCTAAGGAAAAAAAAAAAGAGAGAGAGAGACAATCTTTTTTAAGGAACTGAAAATTTAAGGCACTCCTTTATGCACTTATCAGAACACATCTTCATTATTCTTATTTATATTATAAATATTTAGGGAGCTGAAATGATCTCTCACATAGGCATCAAAGGTGGTTCTTAGAGTGTGGGCCACAGACCACAAAAGTCCAAGACTCTTTCAAGCAGTCTGCTAAGTCAAAATGATTTTGAAGACACTAAGACACCGTTTATCTTTTTTCACTATATTGACATTTGTAGGTTGGTAAAAAAGCAATGGTGGATAAAACCGTGAGCACTTCGCACAGATCGCCAGACTGGACTAAGAGCCACTGTGTTCTCCCCTGGCAAATTTTCACTTAAGGATGTTCCTCATGGAAGAGTAAAAATGATTAACTTTATTAAATCTCAACCACTGAGTGCACGTATTTTTTTCCAGATTCTGTGATATATACACACAAAGCACTTCACTATACACCAAAGCGTAATAAGGAGAAAGCATCTGTGTGATGGCACGAATTATGAGCTGCAGTAGCTACTTTTTGCATGCATCACCATTTCTGCTTAAAAGAACAACTGATAGGAAACTCTGGTTGTTTAGACTTGGATACTCGGCAGACATTTTCTCCAAAGTGAACAAAATGAGCCTGTCACTTCAAGGAAAACAATTCATAGTGTTTGCTGCCACTGATAAAATTTGAGCCGTCAAGCAAAAAATGAGAATTTTGGAAAACTTGTATCTACCACTGTGGGACTGACAGCTTCCCAATACTTAAAGACTCATCTGCTGAGATGAGCGCTCATTAACGCACGTGACTTTGCTGATACTGTAGAATGCAATTTACCAACATTCGGATGATCTGCATAACTCAGTGGATCACTATTTTCCAAAGCTCTAATGCGTTACATTACAAACCACACATGGGTAAAAGATCCATTCAAAGTGCAATATAGGCCAGTGATTTCAATGGGGCGGAGGACCAGGGTTCAATGACATACTTTTAGATTACATGTTGCAACTGGCCCATAAGAATCTACCACTTGGTGAATTTCAGTGGGAACACCCCAAGGTATAGGCTATTAAAGAACCTCTCCCTTTTCTGACCTCACAAATGCGTAAGGCTGGATTTTCTTCATTGACTTCAGCCCAAACAAGAAAAACCGAATGCAGAAACAAACACAAGAATGCAGCTGTGTTCTATTAAGCAAGACATGTAAATATAAAATAATGTCAGTCTTCCATTAATCTTTTTTCTTTGGAAATAGTTATTTTCCATTCAAATATGCTATTCATGTCGGCCTGTAACAGGTCTATTATTAAAGTTTTAAGTTGGTTTTAATTTCTAATATGATAAATATCAATAGATAAAACCTTAATAAACAAAAGTTCTTTTGGGTCTTCAATAATTTTTAAGAATGTTAAGGCACCCAGAGATCAAAAGGTTTTATAATCACCAATTTTCGTAATAACTGTTCAAACAACACTTGCAGAGTTCCTACTTCATGCCATGCTAGGAACTGGAGAATTAGATAAAAGGCACTATCCCTAGCCTCACGGAATTTCTAATATCATGAAGATTGTAGTTCTCAATTATAATACTTTTACTGTAAAGAAGAAAAAGCATTTTGTGCACCTGGCTGGTTCAGTTGGTTGAGCATGCGACCCTTGACCTTGGGGTGGTGAGTCCAAGCCTCATGTTGGGTGTAGAGCTTAAAAATAAAATCTTTAAAAAAGACTTTTTTTAAAACTTTCTTAGGAATGTCTTTTACATCTGAATGTTGTCAGTGCCAACTAATATCATATATGGCACGCAGCTGATGCCTAAATACTTCGTGATTCAGGCTGAATCTACAATGTGCATTGGGTTTGTGCATCAGAAAGTCATACATCATGCCATGCAATTAGGTAATATGCATTATCTAAACATTTTTATAGTGCTTTCAGACACTGATTGCTCATTATGGTGAAAAACGTGCTGCCATCCTTCATTAAGAGAGAATATTAGCACCATGAAGGCCCTAAAGTTACCGCAATCATGCAGCCTTTGACTGAGACAAACTTAAGAAATACATTTGATTTTTAGGTCTTTTTTTTTTAAAGGACAAATTTACTCTTCCAGATTTTTATATCAAATATTCTGGATAATAGGATAAGGAAGAAACAGTAGCTTATTTCAAGAACAATCATAATATGAAAAAGCGATTCCCTTATGCTGTTTCCATAGCTCTAGAAACCAGAACCAAAAAGTGGAAACTACGAAAAGCCCAAAGAAAAATCCTTTATAGAGACACACACACACACACACACACACAGGGTAGTAGCTGGATTACCAATAGATATGATGCTTCAGGGTCAGAGGTCAGACTAGATAACAGGTTCCAAATATTTTCTCCACTGTAACCCAATGGAGACAGCATGTTCCCATCAGAAACAACCTGATACCTGGTGGGATGTGATGGGAGCTGGAACAAAGGGCTCATGTAGGGTGGGCTGAGGACCCATCCAGTTCCAGATTGAGAAGCACCAGGCAGGAGGCCAGAAGGCCTCTTCTAGTTCTAGGACTCTCTGGAGATTCTGAAGAAGGGTCCTAAGCAAACTCCCAGGGAGTATCTCATAGGTGAGAGGAGTGTTTCCCGTGGCCCGGCTTACGGACGCAGCTCTCCCAGCAATCCCAAGTGCATGGGGACCGTAAAAGGCTGGGATTAAGATAAAGGCTGAGATTGCACAGAAGCCCCCCTTATCGAACCCCATCACATTTGAACCACATGAACAGCGTGTTTCGACCTGAATTTTGGTTTCTTTGACCATTTTCCTGGATTTCTAACCCCCCTACCTTACTCTCTGAGCCTTCTAAAAACGGTTTCTACTTCCTGAACTGGAAAAGCAATAGAAAATCCACTCTTACCTGCCTCCACAAAAATGAAACAATTGAGATTTGGACCAAACGCTCCGAACTTTAGACATCACGTATTCATCACCTCAAGTGTCACACGCCAATTCGATCTCTGCCTACACGACATCATATCATGTCGTGAGTATCTTCCTCAGAATCTCCACAAATTCTGGTAATCCAAATGGCAACTGAATGACAATTATCCTGAAGGTAAATGGCCTTCTCTGCTTTACTCTGTCGAGGGAGGGGTACTAAGTGCAGGCTTTGCAGGCACCCCGGCCTGAATTCTAGCGTCGGAACAAGTGCTGCTCTTGATATGCACCCTAGAATTAGCTTGCTGGCTCTTTCCGTTAAGTTCGGTTTTGAATGAAATGTGGGTATACATTTGAAAACTGCACACTACACATGAGTAGTATACACTTATTTTACACTTTGAACATCACGTATGAGCTCTGGGAACATCTGGTGTTCTGCAAATTTGGCCAAATCCAGCTGTACTTTCTTTTCCAACTGTGTCCTCTGCCATGTAAAGGTTGTGTTTCAATTTGAGTTTCTCTCGCTCTCACTCGCTCTAGCCCAGTACTGTGTGATTCCCAACAAGCCTTGGATCTAAACTTTTCTATTTTTCCTCTCTCAATGGAAAATTAAAAGCTTGCCAATTAATAACATAAGGGAAAACATAAAGCATAAATAAAATGAGGGGAGTCATAAAAGGAACTTTAAAGGCCTCTGCCTCACTTTTCTACAGCTTACGTGACTCAGCAGCAGACCACCTCTTGAGACGGGTTACTAGACAAGAGCACCTTGCTAAGCATTACAGCACCTGAACTAGGAGAAAGCAAGGCTGTAATTACTGCACTCTTTACTGGGCCAGCAGGCATCTTTTCCTGGGGGAAAAATGCACCTATCTGCACAAACTATGTCACACGTTCGCAGGGGGTGGGGGGCTAGCTGGGAGGTAGAAGTAAGAAACTAAGGAGATGAGAATGTGCCGTAAGTGCCAACATCTGACCGAAAACATCATCAATAAAAACGAACACCCTGAGTGGATTCTATGGCCAACTTTTCAGTTTAATCATGAGTCACTTACTGCTGCTGGAAAATCTAGAACCATCTGTCCATTTCCATATTCAGGCTCACAATTAGCATATGGCCTTGCGGGGAGCTAGTCTTTGTTGCTAGCCTCACATAAACTATTGAAAAACTGCTTCAGCTTTAAGGGGAAGGAAAGGGCCTTGGAGTGAAGGCTCCTCTGTCTTCCTGGCTTCCCACCTCGTCTGTTTGCTGGTTCACGGTCCCACTTGCAGAGACTTTTCCTTGGATTTCAACGCTGCAGTTGGTTCATTCCCTTCCCTCGGAACATTCTTCCACCATTGCTAATACATACACTGTCAGAACTGGGACCCTCCTCTCATTCTTGGGAGATTCAGAACCCGTGTTTGCTGGACCCTTGTCTTTTCCCACATTTGCCAGGTTCCTGCCTGGCGGCTTCCTTCACTTAAACCCAGTCCTGCTCTGGACACATCCCATGACGGGCCACCCCACTTGGACCGAGCATCCTGGGGGCTCCCCGGTCCCCGCCCTCACACAGCTCCTAGAATGGCTCCGGACTCCTGACTCGAGCTGCTTGTTCTGGGACGTCTTTGATACACTATAGTTGGGAGGTTAAGCGCAAAGACCCTGGGAAAAAGCCTTCCTGACGTCAAGATACGGCTTGTCTATTACCAAACTAACCTTGCGGAACCGTACTTTCCTCACCTGTCAGAATGGGAGGATTAGTATGACCTGCACCACAGATAACTCGGCCAGAGGAGGCACAGGTCTAGCAGATTCCTCAGTCGGAACCACACACCTACTCCGTGGCAGGTTCAAAGTTCAAGTTAGGTTTACAGGACTCAAAACTTGTACCCTTTTCAAATATATGATGCTATCTTCCTTTAAAATCTTTAGTTTCGTCCTTAAAAACAACAAAAATAATCATCTCCTTCTTATAGCAGTCCTCATAAAATTTAAAAGCAAGTTATTAACTAAAGTACTTGAGTTCTAATAATAAGGAAATGATATCCTTGGTTAGCCACAACTGTTGATCTAACTAGTTAGTTAGAACTCGAAATCCCAGGGCGCCTGGGTGGCTCCGTAGGTTGAGCATCTGCCTTTGGCTCAGGTCATGATCCCAGGGTCCTCGGATCAAGTCTTGCATTGAGCTCCCAGCTCAGTAGGGAGTCTGCTTCTCCCTCCTCCCCCTGCTTGTGCTCTCTTTCTCAAATAAAGTCTTAAAAAAAATTTAAAAAGAACTAGAAATCCCCACAGATGTTTGAACCTCTACCTGTGCCAACCTCTAAATGAATGACTTGAATTCTTAGGCTTTACAGTAAAATTTCAAGATAATATTAGCCACGGTAAATATTCTTGTGATAAGATACTGGGCGGACTTGCCAATCAACTTGGGGAAGGAGAGAGCAGCAGCAAAGATGGGCACCAGCAGATGAAGAGGAAGTTCCAAAGCAACAGAGCCCAGCAGGTGAGAGCAGAGGTGGTAGACTGTCCGGGACAGAGATGTCCTGTGGCCAAGCAGAGGGCAAGAGGGGAGGAGAGGGACCCACATTATTTACTCTGTCTGAAACTATACATTGTTGGAAGGATCCAGAGCAAGATCTGGATTCCAGCTAAAAGGGCTCAGACCTAAGCACGAAGCAGACATTAGAAAATGTCTACACAGACTTCCATGGATAATTCTATCACCAAGCCATATACTATCACATGGCATTCGTGCGAAATTGTTTAAGTGCTCAATTTAACCCTAGGTAAGTTGTCCTCCTGCCTCTGAATGCAGGCACCGTGGGCTGGGCGCTGGAGGTGTTTTCCACTTATAAACTGGAAAGAACAGGATGGAATATTTACTATCAAATGACACAGGAGAACTGAAACACGTATAAAATGTACATGTAAGTGAGAACAGTCGAAGTCTAATTTAGACGACGGCGCATCTGTGATAGAGGAAAATGATTTCCCAATTAGAACACCTCATGCTTAGTTAAAAACTAAAACGTCAAACACGGAAGTATTCTCCATCTCGAGAAAGTAAATAAAAACAATCTACCGCACCTAAGAGCAATTTTCGTTTCTTCTAAAGCAGCCAATGCACTGTGAGCTATCCTTTGGGTTACCTTGGTCACAGCTTTTGGAGAAAACGTAATTGCGTCCACCACAGTGATGAGGTCGCCCGGGTGGAGGCGATCAAAGTACTTCGTGCAGACATCATAGGCGCGGAGCCACTCCGGGGAGGACTCTGGGACTTGTTTAATGAGGTGAGGGTCTCCAGTCCAGAACAACTTCTGTAACCAGATGGTGTACAGAGCACTCGGGGAAAGCATCCGTCCATCCTGGCCAGGGATTTTGGGAACGAGTTTGGAAATAGATAAGATATTTTGACTTGAAAGAACTGGCTCCAGTGCTTCTAGAGGTTTCATGTTTTCATCTGTCAGCTTTTTGTAATTAAGACCTAATGGAAAGGAAAGAAAAACACAGAGTAGGTTCATTCCAAGAACTTTCGCACACATCCGCAGCCCTCTGTGTGGCTGGCGGGAAAAGTCCACCGGCCAGTTTACAGCAGAAGGTCTGTCTGTTACACGGGTCCGAAGACCTGAGCTCCAGTCCCGGCCCACAAGGTTATCAGGCTCGAAGTCCTCCTCGAACCGCCTCGAGGGGGCGCGCGAGACAATCGCCGGTCCCCAGGCTGACGGCCTGGAGGGCACCCGCATTTTCTTCCAACAGCGCACTCAGCACTCACCACACTGCATTCTTTTTTTTTTTTTTAAGACTTTATTTATTTATTTGACAGAGAGAGAGAGACCACAAGTAGGCAGAGGCAGGCAGAGAGGGGGAAGCAGGCTCCCTGCTGAGCAGAGAGCCTGATGCGGGGCTCGATCCCAGGACCCTGAGATCATGACCTGAGCCCAAGGCAGAGGCTTAACCCACTGAGCAACCCAGGCGCCCCCTAGTCACCTGCTGTTCACCTGGCCTCCCGTCCACTGCCTGAGGGCCCAAGGGCCCGAAATCTCTACCGAAGGCCCCAGAGCCCAAGGCCCAAAGCCAGGGTTTGGATCTTACTCCTCTTCCTGTGTCTGATCCAAATTTCTAATCTGGTTACTCAGTAAACCGCTGACAAACTGAAGTAAATTCTCACAACTGCTACAAGTGTCGAAAGAATACAGATTTCAAAGTGCCCTGTAAGTTCTAAAGCACAGAGATGGGAGATGGATTAATGTGCTTGGATTCTTAGTGATGAGTGTAAGAAGACCCAGACGGCATTCTAAAGATTTCCACGAGGTTTCAGAGGGTCAAAGGCACTTATTTTAAGGGTTCCACACACACTTTAAACTGAGAGGCTCCACTGAAGTGAAATTATGCCAAATTGCCAATTGTAAAGTTTCTCAGTCTTGTCCTTTATATAAGGTAAAATATAACCCCGGGGAGTAGGGAATAACCCTCTGGAGGATTAGTCAAAAACTCTGGATTTTAGTATCAAGTCTCCTCTAAATTACTGTGCTGCTTCCAATAGATTTCTTATAGTTTCTTTGCTATTTAATTCCTGCAACAGTGAGTAAAGGAGCTGGAAAGATAATAATAAAAGTTAATCAGCATCGAATCCTGTGGTTTCAGATCTATGTTGGCCACAACACATAAACATGACTGTGTACAAAAAAATTAATCCCTAGATTTAATTTAAAGACTGAGTTCAAGCAGGGAAATGATCGTCTTACCTGAAGCAACTACCTTGAATTTCTTCAGCAGTCGAATGTGGGTTTCTGGTTTAATGGCGTATTTCCCAAAATCCGCACAGTGGCAGCTTTCCAGGAGAGAGAAATAATACAGCAACCTTTCGTGATCAAAGCCACCAATCGTGGGGTAAATATATTTGACCATGTGCTTATGAAAGCCTTCTGGATCAGTCTTTAAAGTCTCAAAGAGATGAAGAGCTTGGGCTCGATTTTCAATTTCTACTGTAGACAAGCTGAAATTAGGGACAAAGAAATTATATTAAGATTTGGTGCCCTTATTAAATGATGTGCTCTTTTTTTTTTTTAATACCGAAGGAGAAAGGTTGCTTCTTACAAAGTCACTTCTTTTTTTTTTTTTTTTTAAAGATTTTATTTATTTATTTATCAGGGATAGAGAGAGAGAGGGAGAGAGAGAGAGCATAGGCAGACAGAGTGGCAGGCAGAGGGAGAAGCAGGCTCCCTGGCGAGCAAGGAGCCCGATGTGGGACTTGATCCCAGGACGCTGGGATCATGACCTGAGCCAAAGGCAGCCGCTTAACCAACTGAGCCACCCAGGCGTCCCACAAAGTCACTTCTTCCTGCAAATCAAATTCAGTAAAACACCAGGATGCAGGCGGTTTACTTAAGGAGAGAGGGATTTTGTTAGATGCCTACTATTATACAATTTTCATTTTATCTCATGTGGGTCACAGCAACCCTGTGAAGTAGGCATGACGCCACATTCCTTCAGATGGGAGAGTCCCCAATGCACACCAGCCGAGACATGAACCCACACTTGTCCACCTCCACGATGCACTGTTTATCCATGTCACAAGAAGCATGTAAAATCTGAGCTTCATTACAGAAACGTAAACAACCTTATCATTTCAGGAATTTAGGAAATGGTGAAGGAAGAAATAGCTCCAATTTGAGGCATAGAAGTTTTACATCCAAGAGCCTTGAATTGCTGTTCCATAGACCCAAATTTGACAATGTGTTCAAACACAATTAAAACAGGAAAGAAGAGATACGTATGCTTTCACTTGAATTAATGAATGTCATTTAAATAAAACACATATCTTGATCTTTTCATCCTGACTTACCTGTCTTTATGCTGTAATAAAAAATTAAATAAAAACATACATACATACATACAAAGGTCACTTCAGTTTAAACTATTGAAAAAAATTTTAAGGAGTTTGGTTTGGTTGATCAGTTTTTATTTGGGGGGAAGACTTAATTTCAGTCTTGGCTTTACCCTGGACAGAACATAATGCCTCCAGTCCAGTGTAACCCCAGTGGCCCATGTAGCATAAGTTTCAAGCTCTAATTTTCAGAGTCCTTCAGGCAGCCCTCAGCACTCCCAGAAATGCCCAGTCTCCAGAGCTCTGGTGAACAGGATATGTGGGGGCAGCTAGCGAGACTGCTGTATCAAAGTTAGATTACTTACAATTGAAAAGCAGCTCCTTTGGAATATGGCACCCTATTTATTGGAACTCCCATTTTTAGAAAATGCCAGGACATGCTTTGGGTTTATGGAGATAATGTTAACACAAATTATGTTTTTAGGTTTTTATAAGTGTGTGATAATACTGGGGATAACAGCAGCAATCCACAAAGTGAAAATACCAAGTCATTTTTTCAAAAAATGCTCTTTTAACCTGTCACTTCAAGAGAAATCCTGTTCTTCTGCTAAGACACAATTTGAACATCTACAAAAATATCCCTATCTATAAAAATGTCCCTGCTCTATAAAAATTTCCGTGGCTGCCTCCTCTAGGCATCCTTCTACTCTGGTACTTATAACATGCTTTAGCTTTTCATTTCCTTGTATGTCTCCCCTACTAGACTACAGATCACTTGATGGCAAAGATGACAGCATATCTTCCTTATCTTTAGTTTCTCAGTTCCAAGCACTCGTGTGGGTAAAAAGGAAATATTCAACATGTGTCTTATAAGTGCCAAGTAGATGGATGGATGAGCAAAAACTTAAGTGTCCTCTACGGACCAGGCACTGCGCTCAGTATTGGGGAGGGCATGAAGGTTCACAACACAGAGCTCTCATCCAGCGGTCTGAAAGTCTAGTTGAGCTATAATACTTAGAGTTCAACAACAACGCAAAATTATGCAATGGGTAGACCGAGAACACACAATGGTATTCCCATTAAGAGGAGGATCACTAACACTGTAACTTCAGAGGAGGTGGCGGTCAATGGAAACAAAAAGCTTAATGAAGGAAGTACCTGAGCTTGTGTCACTGTAAAAAGGAATGAAGCGAAAATAGTACCATAGAGGTATGGAGACAAGAAAGCGCGAGTTCTGTGCTACAAACACAGAGTCTAAATGAATGGCTCATCGGAACGTATTCTTGACACTATCACTGTTGAAAGTATGCGTTGTCATCTCTGAAAGATACTGTGCACACAGTGGTATGTGAAAGTGATCCACAGAATGTGTCATGTCCCTGCATCATTTGCAAAATGAAGTCTGAAAAAGTAAATAAGAAACCACGTAACCCCATTAAGACGGTTCGTACTGACAAAGATTTACAGGCAGAATGGCAGGCCTGACGGAAGGGGGGAGAACAACACGTGCACTTATGATGCTGATTACTATGCAAGGCAAGTTAAACCTAAGTAATTAGCAACCTACAGATGAGAAATTGCCGTCACAGAGGTGAAGCAGCTTGCCCAAGACCAAGGGAGCACATCTCTTTGGACCCAGTGTGTGTTCTGCTTACCTTATCACAAAGTGACCGTCAACTGACAAAGGTCAAGAGCCTGCCTTACCAACCATCTAAAAACAGGACTTTCTTCTGTAACACAGACAGCAGTTCTCTCTCCCAGCAGCATTACTCTAAAAGAGCTCTCCTGTCGTACTTCATCCCTAACATCCCGGTAAAACTCAAGACAGTCTCATCTACAATATGGACAGTGACTAAACCATCCAAGTTTGAGTTCACGGTGTTTGGCTTCATTTCAAATATAGCGTCTCTCAATCAGCATTACCTCCCCTCTTGCCCACCCACTTATTCTTCTGTGCCTAAATTCAGTTTGCCCGATGTACAATTTTACCTAATTATCTTGTCAAGACAGACACTCGAATACCTTTACTGACACATGAAAAATACCAAAACCTCCCTCTAAAGCAAACTGCAATGGGCTAAGATCTTTTATAGATGCCAGTAATCAATAACCCATTGTAATAGTTTCCATTGAAAAAAGCTATTATCTTCCCTTTGGAACAAGAAATGACATCTATGCTTAGAAAACAATTCCAACGACCCCATATTCAGGAGAGTAGGAAGAAATACCATGAAACCACTATGAACTTTTCACTAATCAAATTAATGATTACCCTTAAAAACTGGTTAAGTGCTAATTCTGGAGCCAAGTTTAAGCTATAAAGCCGCTTATATAATATAGTGCATATTTAACTTTCAGAGATTAAACTAGCATTAGTTTATGGAAGAAACTAGCATTAGTTGTACCCAATGCACAAGGAATAAATTACGAGCACTAATCCCCTTGATTAGTGTTCTGTAACGGCTTCAAGTTGTCAATCACCCAAAAATGTGATTCAAGTGCAGCATGTAATGAAAGAACTTATATTTGTATGGGAAAACAAATTTATTTAAACACCTTTTTCTTTACTCAGTCTGAGAGTGATTGGTAACAGTTCCAGTACCTGAATGAGGAATACTGAGGAGAGGGGGAGGAGGAAGGACGGACAGTGGGGTAGAAGGAGGGACTGGGAAAGACAGAGAGAAAGGGATGGGGGTAGGACTGCACAAATCCATATGTAGCAACTAACAGGCATTTCTACCAAAGACTAATCCTACAAGTTTAAAGACATTTGGGTCCAAATTAATCACTACAATCCTGGGTGAACAAGGTTCCCCCACAGATGCCTGTGGAAAGAGACAATTCTACCCTCTAAGTTTCCCTCCGACCTGAGGGAAACCATCCAAGGTATTCACCACCCAAACACCTCAGAATGAACTCAGTGTGGCTGACCTGATCTGCCGTGCTGCCTGACGGCTGAACATGGCAATGGAAGAAAGATGAGATCAAAATCATCCTGGCGTTTTTCGGCTTTGCCATTTTGGCCAAGTGTTTCTGCAAACTGAAAAATGGAATTTAACTTCCCAAGTTCACCTACAGAGTTGATGGCATGACCAATGGTATCTCTGTCTATTTCTTGTCAGACAATTACTTGGTGACATCCTCTGCAGAATATTTTTTTATTTAAGTTTTTGTTTTGTTTTGTTTTATATTGTTTTGTTTTAGAGAGGTAGACAGACAGACAAAGAGAGGAGGGGCAGAGGGAGAGGGAGAGCCTCTTCAGCAGGCTCCAGGCCCAGCACTGAGCCTGACATGAGGCTCAATCTCACCACGGAGAGCACGACCTGAGCTGAAGCCAACAAGAGTCAGACGCTGAACCGACGGAGGCACCCCTCTTTGTGGGATGTTTTATATGAACTGAGTACGGTGGGGCAAGCCATGTGGACAGACTTCATCTCTGCTATAGTGACAATCCCAGCCCCTCCAGTTCTGACTAGTTTATGTAGTCTCATAATAACCTAGCAAAAAATATTTAAAAACACCATGGCACAGAAATAGTCATAGGTACTATGCCTTGAGCCCTTAGGCATTAAGAATCACATCATCTCACGTCTCACAAAGCAGCTGCCTTATAATTAACGTCAATGTCGACTTGGGAAATAACTGTTCAAGAATCAGATGTGCAAAGTTGGGCTAACAGTGGTCACAGGATGGGTTCAGCACATATGATCTGCTTCCAGAAGTGACAATAGTAGCTAATTTTTTTGAGCATCTACTACATGCAAATATATTGTATTTGTACAAACACAAATCTCTTAAATCCCACAGCCATCTTGCCAAATGGAATGAGAACACCCATTCTGAAGATGAGGAAACCTAGGCCTGCATACAGGGATGCCTACCGGTGACATGTTAGCAGGAAGTCAAAGGCCAGTGTTTGAAGACAGACGTGCAGGATTCAAAGCCTGAGCACTTTCCACAAGATGGAAACAAGCCAAAATGCATTTTCTGCTTACATTTTATGCCAGCATCAGTAGCTTTAGACTCTGTGAGGGAGAAGTGGCCTTAACGATCACAACTTGGAAGGGGGGTTACAGATGTAAGGAAGGCGTTGCTTCCAATTTGGTAATAGCGGTAATTAGTTCTTCCACTTTCAGGAATGGTAGGTTTCTTCTTATGCACAATGCAAATCACAGTTTTGGTCATGATCTCTTCTCCACCTTAGGCCGAAAGAGAGGTCAAAACCAAATTGAACAACTGTATAAAACCCAGGACCTGAATATCTATATTCAACCCTCCTCCTCTAATATGGATTTTTCCTGGTCCTGAGTTTTTATTTTGTCTTAATTTTCAACATTATGACCTACTTTTAACAAGCTGAGCTGCCTTAAATCCCCACTCCAGACTATTCTCACACTACTCCAGGCTTGCTTAAGGGAGGAGAAGGCCAGAATTCAGCATCCTTTACCATGTGGCTCTCTGGACACATCCCCACTCTCAGCAGCAGCAACCCTGGGGCACAGGTCCTGCAGCATCTTCTGTTTCAACTCATAAAAAAGGCAAACACCTTACAATGTATTCGTCTTCCCATAGCTGTAACTTGCCCTTGCTCATCCTTGTACCTGAGACCAAAAGAATCCTGCCAGTGAATATGAAACTGTGCAAAACAGCAGTGCACAGATTCCCTGTGACCAGGGGCCCCAGCCACGGGCCTCGAGGAGACAGTACTAAACCAACCGACAGAGAAGATGGTATCATGATCTCCAACACCCAAGAAAAGTCCCTTGGATAATTACCCGGAGACTAGAAGGTGGCTGGCTAGCAGAATGAACTGAACATGTAGGGCACATGACCTTCAGATCTGTTGTTTAATTAACAAGGGGGAAATGGGGGTGCCTTGGTGGCTCGGTTGGTTGAGCAACTGCCTTTGGCTCAGGTCATGATCCTAGCATCCCAGGATCGAGTCCCTGCTCAGCAGGGAGTCTCCTTCTCCCTCTGACCCTCCCCTTTCTCATGCTCTCTCTCTCTCTCAAATAAATATTTAAAAAGAGAGAGAGAAAGAGAGAGAGAGAGACAGAGAGAAGGGGGGAAATGGAGGGTGTTACCAAGGATGATAGAGAAGGTAGTTCTCGCCCCACCTACTTCCCCTGTGCTCAAAGGCACCATATGCTCCAGCCTCAATGGTCTTCCGTAGCTCCTGAAAATACCAAGACCTTCCTGGCCCCAGAACCCTCTGCCTAGACTGCTATCTGCTCCTTGTGCATTTCCTTCCTGGTACTTACCATGACTAGCAATTTATGTTTGGGCTATTTTTAAGTGTGTGTGTGTGTGTGTGTGTGTGTGTGTGTGTGTTGGGGTAGTGGGGGTTGGGGTTTGGGGGAGTCTCCCCTATAAGAACATAGGCTCTATGAGGGTAATGATGTGTCTTACCCAGCACTTAAACCTAAACTTAGACTAGGAAGACACTATAAAAATAGTAATATTTAAGGAATGAACAAATGTGGTCCTACTCGATCACCCGGAAGCCGCCTCTGGTATTCCAAAAACGAACTTGTGTCTAAAACTGAAAGACACTCACGGAGTCAGCAGCACGCACGAGAACAGTACCGGGATAATGCCACAGTATTACAGAGCGGCCCAGCTGCAAACCCGCCACAGACTTTCTCCCACCTCTATAACCTTACAAGGTAAGCATGAGGGCTGGATAACTGAGAAAACTGTGACTCAAGAGGACGAGGAGACTTGCTCACGGCTGCACAGCTGCGATCACGGGCAGCGGACCTGGGCCCCGAAGTGTGGCCTGGGCCCAGAAGCCACCGTACAGTGGACGTTAGCGACGTGACACCCACCGGCGGGTGCCGAACAGCCCAGAACGGAGGCCGGCTGCTCCGGCTGCAGTGAGGGGCGCAGCAGCCCTGAACGAGGCCCGGGAGAAGAGGAGGCTGAGCGGGCCCGCGGGGCCGGCCGGAGCGGACGCCGGGCACACGGGTCCGCTCGAAGCCATCACGGGCGGTCAGCAGCCCCGAGGAGGAAAAAACCAGAGGAACAATAAGAGGGCGAAGGAGACCAGACTTCAAGTGTGGGTGTTCACAACCATTATCTCCTTCATCGGGGAGTGAAATCGCAGCAATAACCACCACTCGTGAAGCACCGCCTGTGAAAGAACGCAGGTTTGCTACTTTACCGTGAAGTCGTTTAACTTTTATGACACCTTAGAGTTTAGGAAAATGAGTTTCGGAGAATCGAATGATCTCGCGCGAGGACACACAGCTAGAGCAAGGAGGTGGGCTCTGAGCTAGCTACCCTGATTACCCTGATTCGGAGAGTCATGCTCTGTCGCACTGGGGGCCTCACTCAGCCCCGTCGGGACGCCTTCCCGGACACGAGCTGAGCCGGGAACGCCCCCGAGTTCAAGCAGCAGGAAAGAGCACGGAAAACACAGGGAAATCCACTTGGCAGGGAGAACGGCTTTTTAAAGGGATAGGAAAACAAAAGGGATAGAAAACAAAATCTTTTTTTTTTTTTAAATTTCTTTTCAGCGTAACAGAATTCATAGTTTTTGCACCACACCCAGTGCTCCATGCAATATGTGCCCTCCTTAATACCTACCACCTGGCTCCCCCAACCTCCCAACCCCCGCCCCTTCAAAACCCTCAGGTTGTGTTTCAGAGTCCATAGTCTCTCATGGTTCACCTCCCCTTCCAATTTCCCTCAAGC
>PISX010017440.1:21810-43423 GCA_004024625.1 Mellivora capensis
GTCCTCCGTGTTATTTGTTATGCTCCGCAAATAAGTGAAACCATATGATAATTGACTCTCTCTGCTTGACTTATTTCACTCAGCATAATCTCTTCCAGTCCCGTCCATGTTGCTACAAAAGTCGGGTATTCATCCTTTCTGATGGAGGCATAATACTCCATAGTGTATATGGACCACATCTTCTTTATCCATTCGTCCACTGAAGGGCTTCTTGGTTCTTTCCACAGTTTGGTGACCGTGGCCATTGCTGCTATAAACATTGGGGTACAGATGGCCCTTCTTTTCACCACATCTGTATCTTTGGGGTAAATCCCAGCAGTGCAATTGCAGGGTCATAGGGAAGCTCTATTTTCAACAAAATCTTAAGGAAAAAACCATTATCTTTCTTCTGACTCTGCTCCATTACCTTCCCACAGGCACTGACTCAAGGAGTGAACGCGGGGCCATTCCTACTGTATTAACCAGGCTCGTTTCAAACACCTATGTTACCGAGTCTGATTAAATGGTCAGGCAAACCACATCTTTTAAGTGAAGAACGCGAGCACTAAACACCACTTCTGAATCAATATTGGGTTTTTGTCACTCACAAGAAGTGACGCCAGGAGGTAATGATTTCCTGCTTTTGTAATCACTGTGCCTGCATAATCACACTGCGATCAGGTGTAATGATATGCTGTGAACAGTCTTGCACGTTCCCAGATTGCCTGATAATTCATAATATATTCAGAGACCAACGGAGCATCCTGCTTGTACAGATACGACAGCCTTTTATGTAACATTCGATGAAAGGAAAAAGATATTTAATAAAATGTCAAGGTATTTTTTTAAATGCCAATATGCATAAGAAACATTTCCTTGAACATATTACTGCGGTTCAAAAATGGTGAAGTCAGTGCAGTATTTCTCACAGAAAGCACTAACACCCGTGTAGCAATTTCATAAATACTTAGAGCATAGATGCTAACATTTTAAAGATTTAATAAAAATTAAAAATGCTGAATTATAACCAATTCTTGGATTTGGCCCCACTCAGTACTCCCTCCCTTTCCTTAAACTCTCTCTTCCCACAGCTTTCCTAGCACAAAGAGGCCCCATCTCTTTCATCCTACCTCTCGCCTGCATGTTCCTGTCCCTTTTGCTGGGAGCCCTTCATGTGCCATTAATTGGGGAAGGTCCTCAAGGTGTGTCTCACGCCTCTCTCCTTTCTCATTCCATATTCTTTCCCAAAGCGCACCCACAACATAGCTTATTTATCATCTATGTGCACATAACTCCCAAACTGGTATTTCCAGCGACTCCTTCTCTTTCGAATTCCAGAGCAGTAAGACCCACTGTCTGCATGACCTTTCCTCTTAGGCATTTCAAGGTGTGTAACTTCCCCCAATTCCCTATCTTTTCTTTACACTCCCCTCTTGTGGTAACTCTGGCTACCTATCTCACCAAAGGATGTCACCACCCAACAGGCAGACCCAGTAAGATCCTAGAGCTGATCTTGACCCTTCCCCTCTCACTGAATTCATTCATTGGTCCTTATCAATCAATGCATTTAGTACTAACCATTTCACCTTCTAGATATCTCTGAAAGCCATTCTCATCTCTCCCTCTAGACTTTCAAAACCCTACTCCAAGTTATGGTCATCTGTCACAGTCTATTACTCCAATGGCTCCCTAACTGGCTTTTATATGCCTATACTGGTCTCCTAAAATTTTTTCTCAACATGGGAGGCGAAGTGATCTTATCAAAATGTAGACCTGATCCTATTATCTCTCTTTTACAAAATCCTTCAATAGTTTCCTATGACTCAAGTGATAGGCCTGCAGTCTTGCCCATGGCCTGGCTTCCGGGCTTCTCCAAAGGGCCCTCTCACACTGTGCTCCCGACTCTCTGGACCTCAGCCACGCTGTCCACCTGTCAGGCCCTCACACACATCATGCTACTTCCCATCAAAAGGCTTTAGCACTTGACTGTTTTGTCTCGCTAGAAAAGGGTTTCCTTCTCGTTGTAGTGTACACAATTGTGATGCAATATTTAGATCTCAGCTCCAGCATTATTTCTTCAGGAAAGTCTTCCCTAACTTCGCCAAATCCCCTGTTTTGGGCTCTCTTCTCTGGTACTTGTCACAGTTGTAATTTCATATTTGTCTGTCATTATTCAACGACGGTCTGTCTCCAGCACTAGACTACAGCTTCCAAGACAGCTGCCCCGCCTGTATTGCTCACTCTTATAACCCAACTGTCTATCCTGTTCCTCATAGGCAACAGATTTTTTTAGAATCATTTTCTCAGTGAAAAACAAAAACAAAAAAATAAAATAAAACAGAAAACCTACCTCTGCATAAATGCATGAATATTAATGTAACTCGGGACTATGATTACCGAAAGGCAGAAAGTGATAGACTATTGTTGGAATACCGAAATGTGTATAGGAAACGTATAAAGACAGAATGTCCCGATATTGGGCTACTATAGCTCAAAAGGAAACGTGACATTGTACTTTACGACTTCAAGATCCTTCTAAAATGGAATCTGAGGAAACAGGGGAATAAACGCACATAGGAATCGTGTGCTTACCCACTGTCAGTGAACAGGAACTCCAAATGGGTCATAAGAACTTCCCAACGGGAGACACTGTAACGCTGTGCCAGAGAAAGAGCGATGCTGTAGACGTTCTCCTCAAGTGTTCTTGAAGAATGTCCATCAGCCATGGGGAAGGGAGAGAAGAGAAACACATTACCTTAACCAGCCAAGAAAACGTTCATTAGGACTCTCGCCAGCTGCGAGGGGTACAGTCGGCACAGTCCTTAATAAGATGTTTCATAGTAATTCAGGAAAAGTACTTCCAAGGAATTCTTTTTTTTTTTTTTTCCGGGCTTCCAAGGAATTCTAATGCTCCGTTTTCACCACGGTGCACTGTCACTGAGGAAGGAACAGTCTAGACCAGTGGTTCTCAGCCGAGGATCTTGTGCCCCCGGGGACATCTGACAGTGTCTGATTATCAAGGCGGGAGCGGAGGCAGCGAGGGCTACCAGCGTCCAGTGGGTGGGGGACAGGGACACGGCCGATGGCCAAGCCTCCTGCAGTGCCCAGAATGTCTTTCCCCCAAGGTGTTATCCAGTCCAAAGTGTACCGAGCATGAAAATTTTCTGGTCTAGACACCTAAGCCTGTAGTCAAAAAACAGTGCAAAGGAAACACCTCTCTCCACTGCAGCTACATTCTGAGAAAGCAGAGGCGGGCACTCCATAAATGTTTACGTTTTCTAGTGCCGGGCACTGTGCTAGCCACTTAGGACAGAAAGTCGAACCAGGTATTTCTTGAGGAACTCACAGCGTGAGTTCTCACACGATATGAGATGTGAACCAACAATTAAATAAAACAAAGGGGACGCCACCAGCGAGGACTTCAAATCCGGACAGGAGAGATGAGCCAGCCTGAGCTCAGGTCTGGAGGATACGAAAGCGGAACAGCAGCGAGGCAGTTCCGAGAGAGGAGGCAGAGGGGAGGTCGACCAAGGGGCCTGCTTATCCTCTAGCAGTGGGGAGCCCATGGAAGTTTTAAACCAGGGGATGGGGCCCTCCAGATGTATCAGGAATTCTAGGGGCACCCGGGTGGCTCAGTTGGTTAAGCGAATGCCATCGGCTCGGGTCATGATCCTGGAGCTCCAGGATCGATCCCACATCAGGCTCCCTGCTTGACGGGGAGTCTGCTTCTCCCTCTGACTTCTCACTCTTACTCTCTCTCTCTCGAACACAAATAAATAAAATCTTAAAAAAAAAAAAAAAGAATAGTAATTCTGGGCCAGGGTGCCCATATTAAAGCCATTCTGGAAAGACTATTATGGGGCCCCTCTATCCCCAAGCAGACAAATTATTGGTTGGAGGACTGGTGGACAAAACCACAGGCAGAGAAATGAAATCTCTGTTCTTTTTAAGTGATACCGCTAAGACTGCATACACCCTAGCAAAGAAAACCAGGACATTCACTTATATGTTTGATTAGCCAGGAGTTGGGAAACATTTTCTATAAACAGCAAGTTAATAAATCTTTCAGGCTTCGCTGCCATACATACAGTCTCTGTAGCAAATTCTTATTATTTTTTTATTCTTGTTTTTCCACAAACCTTTAAAAATGTAAAAACCATTCTTTGCTCATGGACTATAAAAAGGAGGCCCAGGGATGGAGTAAGTCCGTCATGGCATGAATTACTAGGGCATTGTCAATTAAAAATTTCTTAAAGTATTTATTGAGTACCTACACTTCTCCCCACGATGGAATGAGAAATCCTTGGGGGATAGCAACCATTAGCTATTCATCCTTTCTGATAGGGGAGTCCGAATCATTGCCTGACGACACCAACGTGTTCACCAGGTACACACAGTGTTGTCACCTGATAAGGGGGGAAGCAACCAAGCTATGTTGTGCCCTCTTCAAGGTTACCCTAACCACTGCCAAGCGATCACGTAAGAGACACAGGCAATGAAGGACACATACACTGCACTTCCAGAATACAGATGCCATGGAAATGGATCACAATTAGTAAGAAAATGAAGAATGGTCGCCTTGCATACAACTAAAGGTAGAGAAGGTAGAACTGCGGAACACGAGGAAGCAGGTGCTTCACAGGTTCTTGTATGTGAGATGCCAAACTCCCATCTCTAAATCAGAATTGCTAGCTTGGAAATGCCATGGATGCTCAGACATTTTAAACAAGCCATTCAAATGCTGTTGTATATTTTCCTAAGGAACAAACTGTGTAGAAGATTCTATTATATGTTTGTCAAAAGCAGGTCTTTGTCCTTTAGGACATACTTCAAATAGCATACACTAGCCGGATATTTAAAAAAGAAAATCAAGGACAGTAACCCTAGGAAAATGTAATAGATGATGTTAAGATGTGCCTTACCTTGTAATCTTTATTCTACATAATAGTCCTTTTTCTAAGAAACCATGAGAATGGAACCAAGGACTCCCAAATGCCTGGAGGAAAAGCCCATTGGAGTTGGCAATGGGAAGCCGAGGCTCACCACCCTGGCCGTGTGACCCTGAAAAACTCTGTAAAGTTGATTCTAAGATTCCTCTTCCAAAAGTGAGGAGATTGGATTAAATGACCTCCTTAGTCACTTTCCAATTAGACATTAAACGACTCTATGAAATTATTAATCTCCAGGAGAACCAAGGGGCAAAGAAGAAGTGATTCCATACTTCTCTTAATTAACTAAATCCTGGGACAGACTGTTCTATCTTTTCTTTGACCTCTCTATTCCCTGCCTTACTCTAAAGAGAATTTGGGATGTCTTCTGGTAGGAAAGAAGCTCAGGCTAATATAAGCTCATTACAGAGTGCCAAGACTACTTTGCCACTTTCTTAAAGATTTAAATGGTAATAATGAAAAACAGCAAGTTTCACTTCCATAAGCAGGGCCATCTTTGTTATTTTAAAGTACTGTACCAAGAGGGAAGAAAAATCATTAAATATAGGCACAATTTAATCTTAGTTTCAAAGGCTGGAAGGCTCGACTGAAGCACATGTAGGTGCTTTCCTGGGAACACAATCAAGCAGTATGGGGGAGGCCATGAGGCACCACAAAGATGGGGATGGCTTTGTTATGTGAGAAGTCAAGGTCAACGTCCCAGTGATGATCTTACCACCCGGGTAAACTTGGGCCAAGTACTCAACGCTCTGAAGCCTCATGTTCCTCAGCTATAAAATGGGGATGACATTTTATGTCATAGGGCTACCCTGAGGACTCCCTGAGGACTGAATAACATTTACGGTATAGTTTACAGAGCACCTAACACAGCTCCTTGCGAATGGTAAGCACTCCACAAATTGTGGTGTTAAAAACAAAACAACTCTACTTAGTAACAACCATTGTGGGCGAACACACTTTCCCACTTTTTTACTTTTTAATTTGTGTTTTCTTCCCCCAACCCCTCCCCCACCCCACCGCTTTCTCTACCTTCTGACAGGTAAGTAATTCTCATTTGATCTAAATTATAAAATGGAGACCAGTATTAAAACCAAGGGGCATTCCATACCCACAAAGGAAAATGAGAGACAGAGAGGAAGGTCGGGGAAGAGGAAAGGGAGGGGGAGAGAATTTCAAGCGGACTCCCTCCTGAGTGTGGAGCCTGAAGCGGGGCTTGATATCATGACTCTGAGATCATGACCTGAGCCGAAATCGAGTCAGATGCTTAACCGACTAAGCCACCCAGGCGCCCCTCTTTCACATTTTAAATCCATCCCTTCGTGAGACAAAGGTGTTGCTTACTCTGCTAAACCAAGGATAGTTTCCCTTTTGTACTGGTCGTCTGCAGTAAACCGCTGCACATCCACCCCCTTCCGAAGGCCCTGAAGGACCTGAGCCTGAGTGAAATCCAGGAGACGTTCATTGTAGTAGTGCAACTGCTTGGTCAGTGAGACCAGGTCCTCCGGCCAGGCTTCATGTCCGCATCGGGTCACATGCCTGGTGACCATCTTGATTAGCTCTTTGGGATCAGCCTGTAACAAAAAGAGCGACAGCAAAAACAGAACAAAGTAACAGTAAGAGACCATATCTACTGGGCAGTGTTTGGCTCTTCCCCTGTTGCTGTTTCATCAAGGCATTGAGCAATCAATGGCAGACGTGGTACTTTCAGACCACAAAGTCAAGACACAGACCCGAGTCTGGAAGGTTTCTGGACTCCTGCTCTGTTCTTCCTTAAAAATCTCCAACTCGTTAAAAAATAATGTCCACTTGCTTTTTTTAACTACCATCATCTTACATTAGACTGATTATTTATAATTCACCCTGGAAGTAATTTTTGTCATCACGGCCCCTGGATAAAGTTTCTTTGGACCATCTAAGTATTCTCAAAAACAAAACAGCAGTTCCCATAGCACCACCATAATGCCTAGAGAACTAAGTAGAAGAGTGTTTTCTGCAGGGATAAGTTGGGAAAAAACCCACCCCTGCTCCTGAAATCATAAAAACTTCTAGTTGTATAAGGGAGCACCCAACCAATTTTTACTCTGCTCAATTTGGGGCTCAATGGGATACTGTTCTATAATTCTTAATAGCTTGTCTAATAACAATAAAATTATTCAAATAGAACAAAACCCAGAATCTAACAGTTGACAGGAGAGAAAAGTAAGTGATCAATTGGCCACATTTATTTACATTAAAGTTGGTCTGGGCGTCAACGAAGCAACAGCAGCTCAACCATGATTTTGGAATATTTAACAGGGAGCCTGATACTTGAACAACAGTATCTCCATCACTCCCAACTCCTGGGAAGACATCGTTTATATTTTAATATAAGCAAATAAGAATCTACCTTCCAGAATCTACCTTTGGTTCTCAGAAACACATCTAATTATAGTAAGCTGTCAGCATTTCTAATGTGTAAGCCATTATTCTGAGCTACAGAGGAGATTTGCCAATGTCGAGTCTATATTACCAAACCCAGCCTGACATTTCTCTCTTGATCCTATTAGGGAACAGTCTGGGAGTGCAGATAAAAACCAATTACAGAAATCTTCTTGGGTTCCAGGAGGTGGAGTTGAGGAAAAAGTCCATGTTTTTTCCCTACTGCTATGCATACACTCAGTTCAATTGCAAAAACCACAGATTAAGGGTATCTCAAGTCAGAAGACTTGAGATTGAAAACCACCTCTCCAAAGTAAGGTACAAGACCATCTTTCATTGGTTCAAATATTTTGTGCCAAGTGATACATTAAGAAGATGTGACCCTTTCCTCCAGGAATGCAGTCTATCTGGAGACACAATCAAGCAGTTGTAAAATGCTGTGACACAAGTGAGCATAGGGTGCTGTGGGAATACAGACAAGCTGGGCGTGGGCAAGTTTCTGGGACATCTTGGAAGAGTTAATGCTCAGACTAACTATTCAGGTATCAGCAGTTAAAAAGGCCAGCAAAAACCAGTGAGACCAATTCCGGTAAAGGGTACAACAGGTGCTAAGGCCTACATAACTAAGACCTGATAGAAAGAAGGCATGAAAGAAGCAAATCTACCCTCCATTAGAAGAGATGTGGAAATCCACCGCATATGGATGGTATTTCTGGCCATGGCTTCAGGCAAAGGGGATCCCACGCCTCAGCTCCCAGGGCCACCTCTACAGCTGACATTCACCCCCACCCCCTTTCTGCTTACTGACTGAAGCCTCGGGCAGCACCCGAAATCACACACCAAGGGCTCAGCCAGGCCGGAAGTGATGTGGTACGGGGCCACCGCTCCAGGGCCGGCCAGCCCGTCTACACCTGCTCTGCCCCCGGGGTGGGCACCACTGCTGCCTGTTTCCTCACACCTCATCTGGTTAACACCGTTCTGCCTAGAGGTAGAGAAAGCGAGAGCACATATGCAATGAGCAGGGCTTCGGGCTGGCAGGAGAGCTCTTCTACAGCCGTCCTTTCACAGAGCACCCTGCGGCCCAGTTCTGCACTCCAGCTGCAAACCCACATTCACCACAAAAAGGACACCTTTCTCGCATAATCACTCCCACCCTGTGCTTTCAGACCGAAGCCCTCAGTCTACAGTTGCTCCAAGCACTGGAAGGGAGAGGCCAGACCCATGCAGCCTATCTCTGGGTGGGACTCCGAGCCCCTCTCTGCCAGGCTGTTGCTTTCCACCCCTGTTCATGAAGCCCACCACCTCCACTGTCTCAAGGGTTTCCCACAGGTTTTCTTCACATTCAGGTTTTACCTTTTGTTTTCTGGCATCTCAGGGATCTGGTACCTGTTTGGGGAGAATGACCTACACCCTCTTCACTTGACCTCGATTGTGTAACGCCTTATCATTTCTGTTCTTTTTGTATTCTGATACAATTTATGGAAAAATCCCAAGACCCAGTAGAGGGCAGAGCTCCAAAATGGTAGCACAAAGCAATAATGAGCATAAATACTAACATTTATGTGGGCTTTTCTTTATCCCACAGAAAGTTTCCAGTCTCCACGTACAACCTTCGTCTTCACGTATTTGCCAATGAAGAAAATGACACGGCCTAGTGAAATCAGCATGGACCCACAGAAGGTCCTAGCTGGATGACCTTGTGCTGACTTACTTAACAACCACGAACTCAAGTTGTGTCATCTACAAAATAGCAGTAAAATGCAGCCTGCATGGTTGTGTGAAACCCGAGAGACAATATACATAAAACACACAAACCAAGGCCTGGCATGAAGCAGGTATTCTGAAAATGAATGGGACTGTAGGATTTACTCAAAGTCACTCACTTTAATTGTACCTCCACTACACAATTTATTTAACATTGCTTTTTCTCAGAAATATTAAATTACAGCTTATTAAATTATGGCAGAGACCATGTATACTTCATGAGCTTGTCTTTTCCAGAGCACAGTAGATTCTCTCGCACAAATCAGGTTAGGAGGTAAGAGGGGAGCGCGGGGACAGCAGTAGTGGCCTTCAGGTCAGTGGTACTGTACCTCCAGTTCCCTAACTCAGTAGGGATGCAGTCTGGGGCAATTACTTCCTATCTGTTTCCTCATCCATAGGAGTCAGTTAAGCACAGCCTCCTCATGCTTTGTTATGGGGCACAAGTAAAACAAAGTATTTTAAAGTACTCTTGTCTCCCTCATTCTAAGAAAGCAAATTGGACCTAGAGCTTACGCTCAAGGAATTAAAAAGCAGTGACAGACAAAGACATACACAGAAGCAACCCACAGAAGGCTTCTGATTATAAGCACCATTACAGGGTCTCAGACCAAGAGTGATGGGAACTCCACAGAGGGAGCCAAGAGAGAGATCCTTTCTCATGACTCTCCAGGGGCTCAGTTTGTTTGGATGTCAAACAAAGGAACATCACCAGACGATCCCCCTTTTAAGGCTAAAATGCTATGAATGTATAGGAATTCAACCATGAAAATAAAATAAATCCTTGGATATTCCTCCAGGTGTGGAATTTTTCTCATGTATCCCGCCACTAAATCTTTAGAGCAGATCTTCACTCCAAGTACAACACAGACTAATGAGTTAAAGCCAATATATTCCAACACAGCTTAAACAACTTTAATGTCTTTTCCTTTACTAAGTCGAAATTACTCAGCCCCTCTGTATTTTTTATTTCAAATTCTTTATACATCAAATGCATTCACCATACTAAGAACTATTTAAGAACAAGTACCTAATACTTTAGTCTTCGGTGTGGAGACAGGCGTAGTACCAAACATACATGTAGTGAATCTCATCTAATACTAACAATTCTGTGGGACCAGATTCTACTAGTATCATATGTTTTAGAGACACAAAAGGAGACACTTGACCAAGGCCACTGGGTTAAGTAGCAGGGTGGCCTGTGACTCCCAAGCACAATGCCTCCCCCCAAAACCACCCTTTTCTACTTGGTCAACAAGGAAGGCATAAGCTCTTGAGATTATAAGTATCCTTTAAAAAAATTTTTTTTTTATTTGAGAAAGAAAGAGAGTGTGTGTGAGAGAGAGAGAGAGAGAGAGAGCACAAGCAGAGGGAGAGGCAGACGGAGAGGGAGAAGCAGACTCCCCGCCGACTTGGGAGCCCATGTAAGGCTTGATCCCAGGACCCTGAGATCATGACCTGAGCCAAAGGCAGACACTTTAGCAACTGAGACACCCAGGCACCCCCTGAAATTACAAGGATCTTGGCAATCCCAGTATACGCAGAGCTCCTACCAAACGTAATTAAGATTTGGTATCAGAGTCCTTTTACAAATGATCAACTTTCACTGATGGATTTAATGTTGTTGTATATTACATCTAGATTGGCTTTTTTTTTAAACACACATGTGCATTCTCCCTCTCATCCGCTTTATACACATATATGCAATACAAACGACCCTAGAGGACACACAATAGGAGGTACCCAACTAAATATCTGATTCAAGCTGTATCTGCAAGTCTTTCATTTTTTGCTTCTCTAATGACAACAGAGAGAGTTTAGAATACCCTTTTCTGTTCAACCCCTTGACATAAATATGCCTGGTTTTAAAATTCTGTCCTAATAATGGTGGTGACTAGAAGCAGGTAATTAATTCTTTGATGATAGGTTCCCAAGTGTCTTCAAATTTATGGATCATCAAATACTTGTTCAATGTACAGAAAGGTTTTCAAAACTTCAATTTATTGTGTAAAACACAATACTAACGAGAAAGGACAACTTGCAAAGGCTTCTAAGAAAAAGGAAAATCAGTTATGGGTAAAAACCACAGGAACGGGCATCAGATACCCTGATTACTGGTTCTTCTTCCTGAGCTTCAGGTTTTCCATTATTAAAATTGAAGCCATTTTTTCTTTCTAGAATCTTCATAAAGATTAAATGAGGCTAGATAGATTAGCATGTTGTAAGTTCTACCCCTCTATGCAAATTATCCTCTTACCATTATCATTACTACCTCCAGCTCTTCCTCAAGGAACTTTACTGGTTGTGATTACTTCCAATATTTAAGTTTTAACAACGGTTCTTTCCCTGAGCTTACATTTTCTCTCAAAATATTCCAAAGCATCCCCCTACTCACCCCAAAGCTTCATTTCATTCATTCACTCAGGCCCCAAGTGTACGGCATTCAAGCGTCTAAGCACTTTGATGTGAATGTCATTTGACCCTCATACAACCCAGTGATGTGCATTCGAGACTATGGTTCCCGTTTCAGAGACGCCAATCTGCCCTCTACGCAGCCTCAGCTACAGGGTGCTAGTGAAGAAGCGAGGCAAACCTCTTGCCTCTCACCTACCGCCCTGTCCACAGGCCCTTTTTCCCTACGCTCCCGACAGGTCTCCATCAGTGTTCTCCATCCAAACTGATACCTGAAATCGCTGCTTTTGTGTGTGTAGGGTATAGTCAAAGCTCTGTCTCTTTTCCCAACAAAGCTCAATGCCACGATCCAAGGGTATGAAAGCTTTTGGCTTCTAGGAAGCTTTTGAAGGACTTTACAGGTAGCTTCAAAATCTGCCTTATTCAGTATTCAAAGTGGTACTGCAAAACATCACAGGCTGCAAAAACTAACAACATAAAAAGGCATCAAAAACTTGAACAGAAAGTGTGGAGAATTAAATTATTCTAATTTCCCCCCCAAAATTTGGCAATGCAGTTCTTCAGGGGGTGAATAAAATATAATTTCTTCAAAGAATATGGTCAAGTCCCTGTAAAAAAAAATTTATGCCTAAATATTCATGACTACGGAATGCCCCATGACTTAATCTACTGCTTGCTAGTAGAGGTAATAAATCTATTCGGGTTTAATAGTCTCCATTTCTTGGTTATATTGGTTGGGAAGTTTTAAACAGGTGGTGTGTTTCCCCTCTAGGGCTGTTATTTGCTTGAGATAATTTTCTACTTAGTATTTTCAATTAGTGGCTTAAAAAAACCACATTTTAGAAATAGTCTACCATAAAGTTTTGAATTCCATCCCCTGCTGGGTTTGCTTCTCTAGCATATAAAACTAAAGGACATGTTTCCATTTTTAACCGATTTTATCTTCTGAAACTTTTTAAAAAGAATGCTAGAAAAGATCACACTTAGAGATGCATTTACAATAATTATAAAGGTAAGGTATAATTGAAAACAAAATCAGGGTAAGAATGTGCCTATTCACATTTGCATATAAAACTGTGACATACATATGCATATTCATAAACTATTTCTGGAAGGAACCAAAAGGGAAACACTGACTTTTTGCTGTCTACCATTCTCATCATTTGGGTTTTATGACCATGTGTGTATTATTTCTTAAATATAAAAACAAGTCAATCAGGACAAATATGAGGAGAGAAGACTCTTTCCAGCTGACCATCTGTCAATCATTGTCCTCTGTCACTAAAAAAAGTAGAGGCAAGATGGCCTCCTCCACAGATAAGCTAGGGAAGCTCCAGGGCCTGTGCTGGCTGGCTGGCCGGCTGGCTCCAGGCGGGGCTTCCCATCAGGATGTACAGGTCCTTTGTCAGAAATAACCCCACAGATTCCATCAGTACTTTCATTCAAACCTAGAAATCTACCTAAGTTATCCGCCCGCAGCTCAGAACTACGGGGGGTGGAAGGAGAGAATGGGAGGACAACTGAGTGAAAGCTAGCTCCGCCGAGTGCTATTATGCGTAGGCAACAAATGGAAACCACTTTTATTTCAATTTCTACGGTGATTCATCAGGAGTTTATTTAATTCCAAACTCAGCAGTGCTGTTTTATGCAAAGGAAGATGCTGAAAAGACTGGAATCGTGAGTCGTTAGGTGGTCCGTGGACAGCTCCTGTGTACTTATTACAACATCCGGTTCTGGTGGCCTGAGTCCCGCCAACCTAAGCAAGCCGGAGCTCCCAAAACCCGTCTGAAGGCTGCCCCGACCCACAGCAGCCAACGGGTCCCGAAGCTACGCACACGCCCATCAGCAGCCACTGAGGAACCACAGCGGGCGAGGTCCTGGGGATTGAGAGAGAGAGAAGGGGTCCCTGCCCCCGAGTAAGATCGCCACATGGAGAGGGGACAGCCATGCGACGCTGACAACACCACAAAGAACTGCTCTCGGGGCATCCGCTCGAGAGCAGTGAGACACGGAAGAGGCCCAGGTCTGCTCAGGAGCAGAGAAGGTTCCACACAGGAGGCCCTGTGGAGCTCAGACTTAGATGCTGAGTGGGAAGAAGACGGAGGCACTTAAGTGGGGAAATTACATCTGCACGGGCACAGCGGTGTGAGAAGGGATGTTAACTTCAGAGAGAAATTCTGAGGCGCTAAAACATAAACTTTGAAAGAGCTGGTGCCAGGCTCACGGCCGCTGGGGTGAGGAAGAGCCAGCCCGATCGCCGAGGGGTTCCCCTAGCACGCGAGGGAGCGGGGACGTCACCGGCAGCCGCAGTGGAACGTCCGGCTGGACATGACGCACGGGGCCTCCATGCCAGAGACGCTCGGGCCCAAGCCAAAGCAGGCAGAGCTGGGAAGCAGAAGCGCGAAGTGACAGGCGTCCCTTCCTAGCACAGCAACCTGGGGCGAGCCACTGGATTTCTCGGAGTCTTACCTTCCGCCAAATGGGGATGCTCAAAGGATCAAGGGGCAGAATAAATGCGAGGGCCACTGTAAGAGAGACGATGGCTTTTCGGGGTTAGTCTGATCTTCCTCCTGCCCACGGACAATTCCCACACCCTTGCTGTTATCCAACCCCTACACACACACACACACACACACACACACACACACACACTCTTTTCAACACTTCTTAGCCAAACGGAGAAAACCTTACTGGTCACAGTGAAGTCTGGTCACAGATGGCATTTCTGTCCTTTTCATCTGGAGTCAGGCAACTCTTCAATGCTTTCAGTTTTATAAAGTAAAATTTCTATACCATCTCCAATACGTTGTGAGAAAATCCCACAGTACGTATATGGGCACAGGGATGCTTCGATACTGTCGTTGCTGCTGTTCTCTCTGTGTGGAACGCTCTTCCCCTCCTGTCTTCGTGGTGCTGCACTCATCTCTTTGTCTTTCCTCAAAAGTCACTTTCTCAATTTGGGATCTTCCCCAAATCTGTTTAAATTGTCCTCTACACACACATACTTCTCATTCTTCTTCTTTGCTTTTTGTTTTCATAGCTCTTATCACCATCTAACGGTATATATTTTATTTCCTTATTTTGCTTATGATGTCCTTTCCTCAACGGAATGTAAGTCCAGGAAGGGCAAGGGTTTTCACTACTTTGTTCACTCGTGTTTCCCCAGGATCTAGAACATTGCCTGGCATAAAGTAATCACTTGATAAATACTTGAACAAACACACACACACACTTCAATCATTTCACATGTGCTACAGATTTACTCATTAGTTTTCAATAATCTACCCAGTGAACACTAATTTATTCCCCTTTATTATCCAGGTCCTGCTCTAAGCATGGGGGAAACCAACAAATACAACACAGACACCGGCCTCAAACAGCTCATTATCTAGTGAGATGAGAAGTACTTAAATTCCAAACAAGAGAGTGTTTCAGAGCTACGACTGAGGTAAGTATAGGGCAGGACAACGCCCACGGAAGAGCACCAGACAGGCCTGGGAGCGCGGCGGGACAGCGGCAGGCAGCGGGAAGCCTGCCCAGTGAGGTAACACGTGAACCAAGGAGCTAAGCAAAGAAGTGTTGCAGGCGAATATTACAGGCAAAGAGTACAGGTTTGAAGACAAGGAAAGAGAATACACAGAACACCTGAGAGACTCAAGTGGTCTGGCATAGCAGGAACAAAGGAAGATGAAGTTGGAGAAACAGGCAGAGGTCAGACCGTGGGAAACGTGCAGACCTTGCCAGGACGACCGGAAATCATGGAGGGATTTGAGGCAGAAGGCAGGGTGACCAGGTCTCCACCTCAGAAAGGCCATTCTGACAGATGTTTGGGAAAAGATACAAACTAACAAAAATGAAGACAGGGTGAGATTTACCAGGTTGTTATAGTGGTTTGGGTGAAGGAAACATGGAGACTGAATATGGATATGGATATGGGGTAGAGAGGAGAAAACAACTGGAGAGGTGTTCACACATCTATTGACTCCCTATTAATACATCTACCTAGAAGAATTTCAGAACGACTTTGTATCTTGATGTTAAATTAAAAAAAAAAAAAATCATGGATACTTTCTAACTCTTCAGATCTCCTTTCAGACTACCAACCAACACAATGCTTTCCAGAGAGTTGCCAAGAAGTCCCTGGAGAATGAGCTGGTTCCTGAGCCAGTGCTGCCTTAACACTACTGGAGGGCACACCTGTTTCTGTCTGGAGCAGCCCAGAAGTTAGAAATCACGTTGGGAGGCATCACACTGGGCCACATGGACTTTACTGGCTTCTGTTCCCACTAAGATCTAATGCTGCTTCCTGAAGTAATGACCCCAACAGCAGCTGCCTTCTGCTATTGAGCCCAAAAGGAGAATGGGAGCAGATGTTAGGCACCATGCCATGGGCTGGCCGAGGGCGAGGGAGGAGGGAAGGTAGGTACGAGCGAGCACACAAGAATCAGAACAACCAAGAATCAGAAGCCCAGAGCTGGAGCAAGACAGGAGAGCTCCAAGGAACATCTTCCAAGGAAAAGATAGTTTGATAGGAAAATGGTGACAGGAACAAGGCCAAGAGTTGAAGGGCAATAGTGGGGTGACACAAGCTGAGAGGAAGAAATAGAAATTGGAGTTAAGGGTAAAAAGGGGCAGGAATAAGTCTTACTATTCTTACCACGATGCCAAGCTCTAGGTCCTATACATGAGGCACTCAATATACAAAATACAAGACCTAGAAATAAAATGTTCCCACTTCTACTAAGTGAAAAGAGCTGCTGGGAACACAGAAGAAACCAAGATGAAAGCACCTTTACTTCTAGCCCTTAGCTTCAATGTTCTACTTTGTCTCTTCCCATGCTGCAGGTGTGGAAATTTTAAATGGGGTTTCTTATGGAGCGACTGCAGCATCTGAAGAAGAAAATGGATTTTCAGATATAAAAGTTGGGGTGGAATTTAATGGTCTTCTCCTAAGTTACCTCTCTCAGAAACAGTACATGATTTGGGACTTTTAACTTTTGGTACAAAATAATTTACTATAGGGGAAAACAGGAAAAATATATGCTGTACTCGAATTTTCCTTCAAGAGGACTACTTTAATTAAAGTTGTAAAGAAACTGAAGAGGGGCCACAATGTGGTTCTGCAGCAAATCCTCTGGCGCTTCGAGGATGGACACGTGGTCTGGGCCGCGTGGGTCCGCAGTGCTCTTTCGGGGAGACCCTCCCACCCCCACGTACGCAACTGTCTTCTACCCATTCATAGTAAGTAAGTGCTGGGCTTAGGAACCCACATCCATCTTTTCACGTTAACGCTCAGAGCCCAGGGCACACACGAGGTACCCAGCTGACTGGCCTTTCGATACTCTGTATTCACGGAAAGTGGAGCACAGTGCTAGGCACACAGTGCGATCCTAACACAGACCACATACACCCCCACTGCCACAGTACCGACTCGGAAATCTTAGTCAAGTACATTCTGAAGATGTGACTGACTTGTATTTATAACAAGGCACAATGCTTTTGGTCAAAGTAAAGCTTCACTGTGTTTCAACACACTTGGGAGCTTTAGAGAAAATGGTTACTTGGGCCCATGCTCAACACGAATGAAAGATAGGGTACTTAGAAGCAGACTCCAGCAAACACGCCGTGAACATTCTTTGCCAGCCATCTGATTGAATGTAAGAAAGCCATTAAGTACGCTGTTCCAGAAGGAAACCTGCCACATTTCCACCTATATAATCACTTCCTTCCCTCAATTTATAGCACAGTAGGTCAGTTTCTTATTTCACATAAAAACATACCTAAGATATAAAAACAGAACAAAGGAAAATTACTAGAGCATGGAAGAAAGTAACTATACCAAGCGGCAGTAGCTATCAAAATCAAAACAAAACAAATCCAGAACCTCCAAAATACCAAATATATTTTATTAACTGGAAAAAGAAGAAAACATTCCTTTCTTGGCCAAATGTCATTGTGATCAAACTATGCCAGAGGACAGTCCACGTCTAATAAGAGCAAGCCTGTGGGAGATGATCCCGCGTCGTAGATGGTTCCGCCAAGCCTCCCCCACCGCCCTTACTCTCTTTAAGGAAAAACTGATGAAGGAAAGCCACAGATTTTTGCCACAAATGGAATGTTTTCATGTGCTTAGCTATGTTTCGGGTGGCTGAGACAGCTAGAACTTTCATTCACACTTGGATTGTGAAATTCCTTCTTTACAGTGTGCTATGAAATCAGGGAAGAAAGAATCCTGCCTCAGCACAATCAGAACCTTTTACTGGCACACATGCTGGATTTGAAAGTCTGATCTATTTGCTTATATACTCTTAAAGGTGGCAATTCTCTTAAAATACTCCAGTACAAAAAACAGACAATTTCCCAGGGCTGATATTTAAAACTGGTATACACAGGTAAACCTCGTGGCATCTGTCACACCTCTGTGTCCACAAAAGTTGGCACATGTAACCCAAGGCCACGCTTAGACTCTCTGGCTCAGAAATCAACAATAAATTTATATCAAAATTGTCTGGAGCTTGGCGGCAAGTGGGCATAATATGTTTCAACATTTCATCTGTGCAGCTACTATTCCCCTATTTCTGGCTTTAAAATAAATCAAAGTATAGCGCTGCTCAAAGAACCAGTGTCTACGGCCCTAAGTTGGAGCCATCTTCCTTTCAGGGAGTGGGTTAAAAAGCCAATTCTCCATTTCTCCTCTCCTACTACTTTAACCTGCCCTAAGCACTTTGCAAAATAATATAAATGACAGCAAAGTTGTGGGAAGAATCGGCATTCACAATACACACTGGAAACTACCTCTTAGTGATGCCTGGAAAAACAGCTCTGTCCAACAGAGCAAAGGCAAGGGCTGTCACCCATTGGGGAGAACGTTCTGGATACAAAGCACACCAGTCCCTCCAAAGAGGTAAATGCGTGTTTAAACGATTTTAGAGATTTAACTCTGCTTGTTAATCGAGTGGAAACCACAAGGACTCACCCTGTAGAGAGGATGGCACCTGTCCTTGAAACACGAAGCCAGGCGGGCATAGATCTGGAGGCTACAGTAGTAGGCTGCCAACTGGAGAGACAGAGCAGAGTGGGCCTGCTTTTCAAAGCACTTGTTAGCATCTAACACCTAGAAAGGAACATGACAGAACAAACTCCGCTGAAAGGAAGTTAAGGAAATCATCATAAACTATTACATTTCTAGTCATCACTGGAGAATTTTGGCTTAAAGTTTCCACCGCATCATCTCAAGCTCAACTTTAGGAGGACTGCGTTAAAATGCAGAAGATACTGTAAAGGCAGGTCCTGGGCATGTAAAGAAGATTTGAAATTAAGACTTCAGCTAAAATGGTAGCATTTGCTCTCAGAATACCGATACAACAATGAAAAGGAAGTGAAACCTATAATGACCAATTTCCTGGGAAAAATCTCCAGTGTCGGTTTTTTGTTTACTCATGAAGTCCTCTCTTGGTAAGGGGAAACTTACCTGTGGCAAGGCAAGGAGATAAGCAAGACCCAAGGTCATGTCATTTGGTAAAGCATCACTTGCCAGCTGCAAGAGAACTGAAGGCAGGAAGGAAAAAAAAAATGCATCATTTTACTTGAGGATCTACATGACCTTCATAGTTACTTAGTAAGTGCCATGTTTTTAGTCCTGTATGATTTCAACAGATAATTAGCTTCAGAGGACTCTTTAAGACCTTTTACAAATGTCTATTAACACTATCCAAATACAGATCACAGGAAATTATGTTATTAAATAGTAACCTTGCCTTACTCAAATTATGCTATCTGTTATGTTTTTAAACAAGAGAAAATTCCGTTAATGCGGATACAAAGTCTAAGTGCAAACAGATCAGTGACAATGGTTTCTTACAGCTAATCTTTTGGTTTTAAAGACCCAGGCCATGCTATAAAATTATGTATATCAAGGACAGCTTAATACGGAAAATAAGCATACGAGCATGAAAGATCAAAGCAACAAAACAGGGGCGCCTGGGTGGCTCAGTGGGTTAAAGCCTCTGCCTTCGGCTCAGGTCATGATCCCGGGGTCCTGGGATAGAGCCCCGCATCGGGCTCTCTGATCAGCGGGGAGCCTGCTTCCTCCTCTCTCTCTCTCTCTGCCTGCCTCTCTGCCGACTTGTGATCTCTGTCTGTCAAATAAATAAAATCTTAAAAAAAAAAAAAAAAAAAAGGCAACAAAACAGCTGTGAGTGCAAATTTCGGATCAGTCTTTTGATTACTACAATGAAGATGGTTTTGTTCCTTCCAAGAACATCCCTCTTCATCCCACTCCACAAAAAACCCTAGCCTTGATTATATAATATGTTCAAATAGATCCCAACGAGTAACAACTTTCCCACATTTTTTATATAAGCAACGACCTATCAATGTCATGGCTCTAATTCAGGCGAGCACACTGCCAACAAAATCTGTGTTTATATACAGTTTGCATTAATAAGGAAACATTCCATTCATTTAGGGCCTTAGTGACAAATACCAGGTAGTCATATGTAATCACAATGTAAATCCTTTATTTTTAAAGAACACAGACTCTCATGATCTGCACTAATGAAGGAGAACAGTATGTGAATAATCCAAAGTAAATGATATTCGACTTTGGAAATACACCATATAATTTTTTTTCCAGAAGATTTACCTTCCTAATTGTGTCTTACTTGAACTGAAATTTAAGTCATTTATATAATCTGGGCTTAGCTGACAGTCTGGGCCATGAGATGGTGGTGGGCTAAGCAACCATCAGCAAGTGTCCAAATTTGACGTAAAACTCAAAATCTCCTGTGGATGACTCCTGGGGGAACAAACTGAGCTTTCTCCACTGTGCCTTACAGAGAGAATGTTGCCTCTTTAGATACTGATATCCTCTGATTTCTCCAACCTTAAGAACCAAGTTGGACCACCGGTCAGCCTCAGGACTTCCAAGGAATCATACGATATCAGAAGGTTTCCTAATCAAAAACTACTCGTTTCAAGGCCCATCTGCAAATTCATTCCTTCATTCCGTACCAGTGAGAACCTTCTCTGAACCACACATTTCACTAATAAGAATCAGATTCCACCCTTTGGGATAAACACACTAGAACAAAAGAAAGTCTCCAAATAAATAAAAACTATAATGCAAAGGGCCTAAACCAAATATTGTACAAATAGTTATGAGAGCAAAGAAGTGAGTGTGTTCTAGAACACTATCAAAACTAAAGGATGAAGGGGTTAGCTATATATATTCTGGACACCAGAAGATAAAGTAAGAAGAAACTTGTAAGTTTAATTTACAGAACACTCTGGAAAGTATGAGAAAGATTTACTTAGTGTGCAGAAATTGCATACTGAGGGCGCCTGGGTGGTTCAGTTGGTTAAGCGTCTGCCTTACTCAGGTCATAGATCTCCAGGTCCTGGGATCAAGCCCCGAATCAGGATCCCTGCTCAGCAGGGAGTCTGCTTCTCCCTCAGTCCCCTGCTTGTGCATGCTTTCTCTCTCACTCTCTCTCTCTCTCTCAAATAAATAAATAAAATCTTAAAAAAAAAAAAAAAAAAGAAATTGCATACTACACACACACACACAAACATACAATCCCAGGGCTGCCACTTGACTTCTATCTACCATTTGATACCTGCCTCACAGTCCATCAGGACCCATATTTTGGAGGGGAGGAAAAAATTCCAATAGTATCACATACTAATAATTCTTTCCTGTTAATTTCCTTTCTTATGTAGTTTCTTATAAAGTGACCTACGACTGCAATCTCACCTAGTTTTTTTTTCCCACCCCCATTTTGTTTTCAGATACTTCCCTTCTTTATGCACAAAGGAAGCCAATTTTCAAATAAGTGTATGTGAACCCACTCATCAATATTAGCTCTTTCTCCTCGAGGTTCAGAAGCCTTATACTTACCTCATAGATATATACAGAACATTCCACCCTAAAACAACAGAATACTCATTCTTCTCAAGTGCACATGGAACCTTCTCCAGAATAGACCACATACTGGGTCACAAATCAGGACTCAGCCGATACCAAAAGATTGAGATTATTCCCTGCATATTCTCAGATCACAATGCTTTGAAACTGGAGCTCAACCACAAGGAAA
>PISX010017441.1:0-43388 GCA_004024625.1 Mellivora capensis
TATGGAATCAGAAGAGACCCCGAATTGCTAAGGAAATGTTGAAAACCAAAAATAAAACTGGTGGCATCACGTTACCTGATTTCAAGCTTTACTACAAAGCTGTGATCACCAAGACAGCATGGTACTGGCATAAAAACAGACACATAGACCAGTGGAACGGGGTAGAGAGCCCAGATATGGACCCTCAACTCTATGGTCAAATCATCTTCAATAAAGCAGGAAAAAATATACAATGGAAAAAAGACAGTCTCTTCAATAAGTGGTGCTGGAAAATTGGACAGCTTTATGTAGAAGAATGAAACTCAACCATTCTCTTACACCGTACACAAAGATAAACTCGAAATGGATAAAAGACCTCAATGTGAGACAGGAATCCATCAGAATCCTAGAGGAGAACATAGGCAGTAACCTCTTTGATATCAGCCACAGCAACTTCTTTCAAGTTATGTCTCCAAAGGCAAAGGAAACAAAAGCGAAAGTGAACTTTTGGGATTTCATCAAGATCAAAAGCTTCTGCACAGCAAAGGAAACAGTCAACAAAACAAAGAGGCAACCCATGGAATGGGAGAAGATATTTGCAAATGACAGTACAGACAAAAGGTTGATATCTAGGATCTATAAAGAGCTTCTCAAACTCAACACATACAAAACAGATAATCATGTCAAAAAATGGGCAGAAGATATGAACCGACACTTCTCCAACGAAGACATACAAATGGCTAACAGACACATGAAAAAATGTTCATCATCACTAGCCATCAGGGATATTCAAATTAAAACCACATTGAGATACCACCTCACACCAGTTAGAATGGCCAAAATTAGCAAGACAGGAAACTACGTGTGTTGGAGAGGATGTGGAGAAAGGGGAACCCTCTTACACTGTTGGTGGGAATGCAAGTTAGTGCAGCCACTTTGGAGAACAGTGTGGAGATTCCTCAAGAAATTAAAAATAGAGCTACCCTATGACCCTGCAATTGCACTACTGGGTATTTACCCCAAGGATACAGATGTAGTGAAAAGAAGGGCTATCTGTACCCCAATGTTTATATCAGCAGTGGCCATGGTCGCCAAACTGTGGAAAGAACCAAGATGCCCTTCAACAGACGAACGGATAAGGAAGATGTGGTCCATATATACTATGGAGTATTATGCCTCCATCAGAAAGGATGAATACCTGACTTTTGTAGCAACATGGACGGGACTGGAAGAGATTATGCTGAGTGAAATAAGTCAAGCAGAGAGAGTCAATTATCATATGGTTTCACTTATTTGTGGAGCATAACAAATAACATGGAGGACATGGGGATATGGAGAGGAGAAGGGAGTTGAGGGAAATTGGAAGGGGAGGTGAACCATGAGAGAGTATGGACTCTGAAAAACAACCTGAGGGTTTTTGAAGGGGCGGGGGGTGGGAGGTTAGGGGAGCCTGGTGGTGGGTATTAGGGAGGGCAGGTATTGCATGGAGCACTGGGTGTGGTGCAAAAATAATGAATACTGTTATGCTGAAAATAAATACAAATAAATAATTTTTTTTTAAAAAAGGAAAGAAAAAAGATCTATAGAAAAAGGAAGGAAAGGAAAGAGTGTTAGATCTATATAAGGAAAGAAGAAACATCTCAAATCAATGACTTCAGTATCTACAGTGAGAAAAAAAGAACCCAAAAATGGACCCACAACTATATGGTCAACTAGTTTTCAACAAAGCAGGAAAGAATATCCAATGGGGAAAAAACAACAACAACAAAACAGTCTCGGATAAAAAGCAAACCTGCAGGCTGCCTGTGAGAAACAAATTTCAAACATAAATATAGATAGAAGTAAGTTAAAAGTAAAAGAATGGAAGAACTTATACCATCCTAACACTTTATAAAACAAAATATGAGTCATCATCTTAATATTAGACAAAATAACATTCAGAGCAAAATATCTTAAGGAGAGATAAATAAGTTTATTTTGTAGTGATAAAGAGGTCAGTTTACTGAGACTTATGTTCCTAGTAACAGAGCTTGAAAATATGTAGGGTAAGAACTGCTAAAACCACAAAAAGAAATAGACTAACCCACAATTATAGTAACAGATCCTCTCAATTACTGATAGAACAGAAGAAAGAAAGATTATGAATAAAGTAGAAGATTTAAACAACGTTGTCAATTGATATCATGCCTTTGGCATTTATGAAATGCTCTACCCAAAACCAAGCATTCTTTTCATGTACTCAAAAAAATAAACATTTGCCAAAATAGACTGCATTGAACCATAAAACAAATCACAAGAAATTGAAAGGTATCTAAATCATCCAATGTATATTACTGACCACAGTGGAATTAAGTTAGAAATCACTCATAGGATGCTCTCTGGAAAAATCCTCCAAAATTTAGAAATTCAGTAATATCCTTCTAAATAATATGAGTCATAGAAAAAAAATATTTTGAATTGATAAAGAAAATGTATCAGTTTTGTGTAATGGTACTAAAGCAATATGAAGGGGAAATTTATAGCACCAAAAACCTATATAAGAAAGAAGGAAGATCTCAAATCAATGACTTCAGTATCCACCATAAGAAAAAAAGAGCAAAATAAAACCAAAGTAAGTGGGAAAAGAAATATCAAGACCAGAGCAGAAATCAATGAGAATAAGTGCAAGATGGCCGAATAAATAGACCCAGCCTTGTTCTCCTACAGAGACATGGACTTAGCAATATATGACCAAAATATCTTTATGGGAACTCCAGGAACCACTTAAGTTGTAATAACCCAAGCAGGTAAAAAATTTAGAACAGCTACATTGAAATGAATGGGAAGAATTATTTAACTTTACTCCCAATTGCCCTACCCCCAAGCCAGCACAGGTCAGTATCATTAGAACTCTAGCTCATGCCTTCTCCCTAGGGGGAAACAGGCAAGTGGAGCATGTGTCCAATGTGCAAGATTTTTAGAGGGCTGCCTGGGAGACTTGTTTCTTTCTCATCTGACTTGAAGCACTGGCTTAGTTGGAACCAGCATAATTTGCATGGGGGCCACTAAAAGTAAGGGTAAATGGGAGTAGTTTGATCTTTCACTGGAGGACTTGAGGTGGCACAGAGGCCAATGTGACTTGGTGTTACTGGAAAAATGAACCCAACTTATGGCTTCTTAGGCAGAAGGGAGAAGGGAGGAGCTTTCATCTGGATTTACAAAGGGCTGCCTGAGAAACTGGTTTCTCTCTGGCCTCACTTGGAACCCGACAAGGAATCAGGATACTTGGATGCTTCAGGGTTGCTGAGAACAAAAGGGAGCTGAACAGTTTACTACTGTAGCACCTTTGAACTTGCAGTATTACGCAGTCACCAGAGGGAGCAAGAGATTATGAGCTGAAAAAGAAAGTAGCAAATCTCTAATTGGGAAATTTGTAAGCTTACAGACACCATATCCCCTCCCCATAAAAGGTTTCAGAGGCCCTCTAGGATCTATAGCTTTGTTAGTTGGTGAAAGTCTTCCCCCATTGAAAGCCAGCCAAAAGGATGGACAGAAATGCAGTTGTTTTTTTTTTCCCAAATGCAAAAACTCGGAAAAAAAAAATCACAGGGACACAAAGAAACATAGAAAAATTGTCCAGTCAAAGGAACAAAATAAACCTAAAGAAATGGAGATCTATGAGTTACCTGACAAAGGATTCAAAGTAATTGTCTTATGGGAAGTCAGTGATCTACAAAAGAACACAGATAAACAAACAAAATCAAGAAAATACATGAACAAAATGAGGACACCAACAAAGAGAAAGTATAGAGAAGAATCAACAAATTCGATAACTGAATTTAAATTCAGTTGAATCAGAATTCAACTGAATTGGAAAATTTACTAGAGGAAATTTAATATTGAATTTGATTAAACGAAGAAAATAATGAACTCAATGACAGGCAATTTGAAATTATTGGGTCAGAAAAAAATATATAGAAAAGTGAAGAAAGCTTAAGGAACTCAAAAAACACCATTAAGCAGACAATATATGCTTATGGGAGTTTGAGAAAGAAAAGGGTGGTGGGGTAGAATATTTGAAGAAATAATGGCTGAAAATTTTCAAGTCTAAGGAAAGAAATGGACACCTAAGTTCAGGAAGCTCAAAGAATTCCAGCTCGGATGAATCCAAAGAAGCCTACACCAAAAGACATTGTAATTAAACTGTCAAGAGAAAATCTTGAATCAGAAAAAGAAAAGCAACTTGTCATGGACAGGGGAACCTCCATGAGATTATCAGTATATTTCTTAGAAGAAACCTTCAGGCTGGAAGGGAAGGGATGACATAGAGCACCAAAAGATGGGAAAATCCTGCCAACCAAGAACACTACCTGGTAAAAATGTCCTTCAAAGATGAAAGAGAAATAAAAAGATAAAACAAAAGCTGAGGGAATTCAACACCATTAGGTCTGGCCTATAAGAAATGCTAGAGGGAGTCCTGCAAGTTGAAATGAAAGGATGTCATACAGAAACATGAAACCATGCGAGAATATACAGCTTGCTGGTAAAGGTAAATATATAAGAAAGTACAGATTATTATAATACTGTATTGGTATAAAGTAAAGCACTTTTACATTTGGACAGAATTTGAAACAAAAGCATTAAAAATAACTATGGCTGTAAAATCGTGTTAATAAATTCACAATATGTGATTTGTGACATCAATAATATAAAGTGGGGGTGGGATTTATAGAAGAGTCTTTTTGTATATGATTGAAGTTGTTATCAGTTTAAAATAGATTGTTATAACTTAAAAGATGTTTTATGTAAGCCCCATGTTTATATAACCATAAGGAAAATACCAACAGAAGATACATGAAAGAAAATGTGACAGGAATCAAAGCATGACAACACACATAAAAGAAAATGTGACAGGAAGCAAAGTATGTCAGCACACTCACATGAAATCAATGAAACTCACATATCTCCCACAGGAAGTATTCGTTGAAACACTTAGAAAAAGTGAAATGGAGAGGCATTTTCCAGCATAAACTGATTGCTTTGAGATTTTTTTTAAGAAGAGTTTTAGGAGCACCTGGGTGGCTCAGTCATTAAGTGTTTGCCTTTGGATCAGGTCATGATCCTAGGCTTCTGGGATCAAGCCCCACTTCAGGCTGCCTGCTCAGCAGGAAGCCTGCTTCTCCCTCTCTCATTCCCCCTGCTTGTATTCCTGCTCTTGCCGTCTGTCTCTCTGTCAAATAAATAAATAAAATCTTTAAAAAAAAAAAGAGTTTTAGGTACACCCTAAAATTGAGAGGAAGGTACAGAAATTTCCCGTATACCATTTGCTCCCACATATATACATACAGCTTCCCATATTATCAACATCCCCCCATCCACAGTGGTACATTTGTTAAAGTTAATGAACCTACATTGAAACATCATAATCACCCACAGTTCATAGTTTACATTAGAGTTCACACTTGGTGGTGTACATTCTACAGATATATTATACCAATGTATTTATATAACACAACTGTATAGTCACATGTGTCCATAATTATAGCATCATACAGACTATTTTCACTACCCTAAAAATCCTATTCAGCACTCTGACCCCAAACCCAGCTACCACTGATATTTTTACTCTATATTTTTTCTCTATAGTTTTGACTTCAGAATGTTGCATAGTTGGAATCATACAGTCTTTAGCCTTTTCAGATTGGCATATTTCCCTTAGTAATATACATTTAAATGTCCTTTATAGCTTGTTAGGTTATTTCTTTTTAGCACTGACCTATATTCCATTGTCTGAATGTTTACTTATCTACTCACTGGCTGATGGACATTTTGGTTGCCTCCAACTTTTGGCAATTATGAATAAATCTATTGTAAACACCCATGTGCAGATTTTTGTGTGATAAGTGTCCAGCTCCTAATGGTAAAAGCCAATGAGCATGACTACTGGATCATATGCAAAGAGTATGTTTTGTTTTGTAGGAAACTGCCACCCTGTCTTTCAAAGTGACCATACTATTTTGCATTCCCATCAGCAATTGTATGAGTGTTCATGTTACACCACACTCTATCCAGCATTTGGTGTTGCCAGTGTTTTGAATTTTAACCATTTTAAGAGATGTGTAGTGGTATCTTGTTGTTTTAATTTGCATTTCTCTGATGATAATGTGGAACATCTTTTCACAGATGCTTATTCGGCATCTGTATATCTTCTTTGGTGAGATGTGTTTAAGGTAATTGGCCACATTAAATTGATTTAAGATATATCTAATCTTTTCATTAAAAAATTTTAATGAAAACATAAAAATCTTAACATGAATACTTTTTATAACATTACAGATAATGATAGTCAATTGGATATACTTTCTGGCTGTTTTAAATGTTTTCTAATATAGTTAATAGAAATATATTTACATATTTTAATTTTTATTAATTTTGAAATTAATTTTGTGCTTTCAGTTACAAAAATTATTATAGCTCATAATTAAACAATGTAATTTTGGATGCTAGAAAAATCTGAATGTTGTACTTTAGAATTTTGTGCACCTTAACACATGAATTATATGATGACACATTGGACATGTTTCTTCTGGCAGTTAAAAACACTTCATTAGAAATAAAGCAGGGGGAATGGGGGAAGGTAAAAATTGCTGTTGTATTTCCCTTGGTTGCTAAGATATAAAGAGCTAACAACTGTTTTATGAAAGTACATAAATAAAAAGACCTTTAATATATGATGTGCCTTATAGAGTGTCTATAAAAGAGAATAGCTTTTTGGTAATTGAAAGTACTCTTTAAATATGTCACAAGAAATTTTTAATAGGCAATAATAATTTTTCCTGTGGTAACTTACATAGAACTGGTAACTTTAATTCTTAATAACTATAAAATTTGCTATCTAATCAATATTTAAGCTTTATTTTAACAGAAATGCTAAGTTTAATGATCTAAACTAATCTAGCCTTGTTTCTATTTGAAAAATATTGAATAAGTTGTATAATTAGAAAAGTCAAATTTGTTTTTCTCTTATAGTGATACATTCATATTTTCTATAAAGTGAAAAAAAAGGTAAAATTACTTGAAGGATATGGATGCTGTTTTAAGAAAAAAGATAATTAATTCCTGGGTGTTAGGAAGTTAATTAGGTAAATGTGTTGCCCTAGAACTGAGATCTCATGTATGAGAGGAAGTTAGTTATTGCAGGCTACTACTACCTCTAACTATGGAAGAATGGGCAATATTTACCATGTATCTCTACTCCTTAGGAAAGGTTTATATTTTCCTACTTAAACTCCTACCTGAGCACTCATCTCTGTAGTTTTCATTTTCCAATATGCCAGAATCAATGTGGCTTAGGTGTCATTGTTACCAAATATGGACTCTATACAACTATTAAATATTTAGAAAAAAAATATGTAATTATTCACTACTTTAGTATGACCCCTGATTTTCCGAATAATATTCTCTTTTTTACACAAAAATGTCTTTTTCTTCATATAGTAATCTTAAAGTTCTACCTGTGTGACATGTAAATATATATAGGTCTTTCCCTTTTAAAAACATCAAATTGAGGTATATTTTATAGCATACATCTAGTTAAGTGTGTAGCTCAATGAACTTTTTACAAAGTGAACACATTTGTGTAGCCATTATTCAAATCAACATTTAGAAAACTATCCAACATTCCAGGAGCCTTTCTTATGTCCCTTTCAGTCGTTGCCTCCATCTCTCCAACAAATGTTGCTACTATGCTGACTTCCACTTTCACGATTTAATTTGGCCAGCTTAAATTTATGTGAATAAGACCACACAGAGTGCATTCTTTTCTCTGACTTCTGTCATTCAGCATTATGTCTGAAAGACCTGTCCATGGTGTCACACATATGTGTGAGGAAATTTGATGTGTTTACCACTTTTTGGCAATTTTAAATAATGCTGTATTTACCTATTTTGCTTGCATAAATATCATTTTGGGGGATGATACCTAAGGGTAGAATTGCTAAGAGGTCATAGGGTATATGGATATATATACCCATATTATAGGATATTTGGCTATATAGATAGATATGGATACATACACACACTCACATACATACATATATTTGTTAAGCTTTAATAGACACTCTGAAAGAGGTACCTGGGTGCCTCAGTCAGTTAATCCTCTGCCTTTGGTTCAGGTCATGATCTCAGGGTCCTGGGACTGAGCCCCTCATTGAGCTCCTTGCTCAGTGGGGAGCCTGCTTCTCGCACTCCTCCTGCTTATGAATGCACTCTCTCTCTATCAAATAAAGAAATAAAATTTTTAAAAAACAGATCTAGTGGTGGGTATTAAGGAGGGCACGTATTGCATGGAGCACTGGACGTGATCCATAAGCAATGAATCTTGGAACACTAAAAAAAGAAAATAAAGTAAAAAAAAACAGATATTGTCATGTAGTTTTTTTTTAAAGATTTTATTTATTATTTTGACAGACAAAGATCAGAAGCAGGCAGAGAGGCAGGCAGAGAGAGAGGGAGGAAGCAGGCTCCCTGCTGAGCAGAGAGCCCAATGCGGGGCTTGATCCCAGGACCCTGAGATCAGGACCTGAGCCGAAGGCAGAGGCTTAACCCACTGAGCCACCCAGGCGCCCCTGCCTGCCAAGTAGTTTTTAAGATGGTTTTACATGTTTATGAGGAGTATAAGAGAATACAAGTTCTGTATCTGCTTGCCACCACTTTGTGTGGCCAAACTATTTATTCAACATTAAATGTGTAGTATCTTTTTGTAGTTTGTATTTGCATGCTCCTATGACTCATAATATTGTCCACCCCATTATTTTATCGTTGATCACTTACATAAATGCATTGTCTTAAGTGAAATGCCTATTCAAGTCTATTGCACATTTAGAAATTTACCTGCCATTTTCCCATTAATTTGCAGGAATTTTCATATATTATGGATGTGGGTACTTTGCCGAATCAATTATATATATCTTTTTCTAATTTTGTGTTTTCTAAAATTGTTAGAATGAAGAAAGAACTAAGGGATCAAGGCATTGCATTATCTGCATCGATGGTTTTGAAACTTTACTACACATTGGAGACACATGGAAAGCTTTAAAACCCCTAATTCCTGTGCTGTGCCCTAAACTGACTAATTCAGAATCTCTTTTTGGGGGGCTTAGGAATTAGTATATTTTAACTGGTAGAGTTAGAGATAGAGCAGTTAGAGAAAATCAGTAAAGGAAGGACAATATGGGAGCAAATTCAGTGCATATCAATTTGAGCTAGACTGTAGGCTGCACAGAGCAGGAATGGTGAGTCTCACTAAAAGAAGAGCTGTAGCTTATAGAACTTTGAGTCAAAAATAAAGATTTAGATTTAATTCAACAAATAGTGGGATAGAACAAATTTTGGGAGGAATTAATATGATTCATCAATACATTGGGAGTATTAAAGTGGCAGTGGGGTAGGAGTAGATTGGAAATGGGGGAAAGAAGAGCCAATTTTCAAACTTATACTTGTAGTCTGGATTCTGTAACTGCTAATCATCCGAGACTGCATGGTGAATTTTGTGTGTGTGTAGGATTTTTCAGGCAAGAGCATATAAAGCTATCATCATATTTTGAAAGGAATCAGAAACTCTCCAAAAGCTACAGATAACTAAATTAGAGAAGGAAATCAATTAATGGTTATTACACTTAAGAGTCATTGAACATCCAAACCATGCTTGTGATAGTTGACATGGAAAAGAGATGACTGATAGTAAAGATGTTTGTGGGTGGACTAAGTGGTTGTTAGAGGATGGGTCAGTGTATGTTTGTGTGTCTGTGTCTATGTCTGTGTCTGTGTTTACAGATAGAATGAGAAACAGAGGCAGAGAGGGAGAGAGGGATGGGTGGGGGAGAGAAAGGGAGAGAGAGGAATCGGGGGAGGATATAAAAAAATAAAGCTTGAGGGGTGCCTGGGTGGCTCTGTGGGTTAAGCCTCTCCCTTTAGCTCAGGTCATGGTCTCAGGGTCCTGGGATGGAGCCCCTCATTGGGCTCTCTGCTCAGCAGGGAGCCTGATTCCCTCTCTCTGCTTTCCTCTCTGCCTACTTGTGATCTCTCTGTGTCAAATAAATAAAAATTTTTTTAAAAAAATATTATATATAAATATATATATAGCTTGAACTAAAAAACAAGAGAACAGGGGCGCCTGGGTGGCTCAGTGGGTTAAAACCTCTGCCTTCGGCTCAGGTCATGATCTCAAGGTCCTGGAATTGAGCCCCGCATCGGGCTCTCTGCTCTGCAGGGAGCCTGCTTCCTCCTCTATCTCTGCCTGCCTCTCTGCCTACTTGTGATCTCTGTCTCTGTCAAATAAATAAATAAATTAAAAGAAAATAAAAAACAAGAGAAAAGGAGAATGGGACATGTGATTGAGAGGAAAATGATCAACATGAATGAGCAGTGGAAAAGGTATTAATTTAAGCCTTTAAACCCTGACTTTGGCAATTAGATGATAGAACTGAATTTCTAAGTAATTTTTTTAAGTTATCAAAGAGAAAAGTCAATCATCAATCCAGGCTCTTTATGTTTTTCCCATAAACATTCAATGGGTATGATAGGTAGAAGACTAATTTCCTAATTTTCATCTAGTCATCTGTTCTTTGCCTATAAAAACACATCTTTTTATTTTCTGCTTGGTGTTCTACACATTAAATAAACTTTAAAATATGTATTGAAAACAGAGTAAGATCCTTTAACCTTAGATTTCAAAGAAAGAATTATTCTAAGTGATAAAAACATATACTTAGAAGTTTAGATTTAGATACAACTGTTGTAAGAGCTTAGGAATTCGTTATAATTATGAAGGGATAAATTTTTAAAACTTCAGTTTTCTAACATAAGGGTAGGAAAAAATTATTACGCAAGGATTTGACAGAGGAGCTAAATATTACCACTGTTTTACAAAGAAGAGTAGGGTGAATGAAACAATAAGTGGTTAATGAGAAAAAAATGGGCAGGGTCTATCTTCAACCATATAACATATGTGTAGGGCTAGAATGATGACATTAGGTGCCCTTGGGTTAAATAAGAAAACAGTGAGAGAAATGATAGATTTGGTTTTTGGCAGATTGGATTCATAAGAGAAAACCATGTTCAATTTATACCAATAAAATAAATTGAGGGTTGCTTAAAAGCAGTTTCTGCAAATGGTTATCATTTCAAACAGAGAGTGAGTCATCATAAGGTCTATCTGTGCTTATTATCTTGCCACTTGATAGATTTCTCAACTCCAGTAAGCACCTCAGCCTTTCATGATAAAATTAAATTTTGCATTCAAGATTTGGCAACCTCGTAACTTCCATAGAGGTATATATATTAAGTAGCAGTTTAGTTTTCTTTTTTCTACCCTCCCCCCAAGTGTTTTTTTTTTTGTTTGTTTGTTTGTTTGTTTTTTTACTATTTGTTATGCCATCAGAAATTTCTTAGGCATTATTGGAATCAGTAAAATTTGTAAATTCTAGTCTGCCTCACTATCGTTGGTAAATTTTTTTCCAGCAGACCTCAGCAACCTAGGAGCAAGCTCAAAGACAGTGGATACTTACTGGGATTTTGGCAGAGAAGTTGGGGGAAAAGTCAAAGATTACAGGGAAAGCTATTGATGTAATTATTTGAAGTAATAGGTAATGGGATCTGAGCTAGATGGGAAGACAGTGGGATGATGCCACCAAGTGAGAAAGTTGTAGAGGACATGGGCATCTCAAATATGTTACCGAAGATTGAATGAGAATAATTAAAACAAGAGAATGAAAATCTGATATTTATACTTAAAGTTTAACATCTTTCATAGTAGATGCTCAATAAATATTCTTTCTGGTGCCCTTTGTTTCCTCCTCATTCAAAGGATAAAGAGAATTTGATGTGTAATATTATCTAACTTCTCTGATTTATAAAAATAAAAAAATATTATTTAAAATGATTCTTTAGGAATGCCTGGGTGGTTCAGTTGGGTGAGCATCTGCCTTCAGCTCAGGTTATGATCCAGGGGTCCTGGGATCAAGTCCCACATCAGGCTCCTTGCTCAGCAGGGAGCCTGCTTCTCCCTCTGCCTGCTGCTCCCCCTGCTTGTGCTTGCACTCTCTCTCTGTCTCACTGATGAATAAATAAATAAAATCTTTTAAAAAATGATTTCTTATGTTAAATAAAAATAGAGATACAATGCCTATGACATGTTAGGAAAGGGATATAAATAGAAGAAAGTGACTTTTAAATGACTAAGAAATATTTTTACTTGAATATTCATTTTTAAAGTCTCCTTTACTGTAATAATTATAGCATTCACATTTTTTTGCAATGTACTGATTAAGCACAGTTGGAGTTAGAACATATGAAATACTAAACTACTCTAAAAGAAATAATATCATACCATTAGCCAGTTTGGTATTCTATGTATATTAAGTAACCCAAGGTGTTAAAATTATAGATTATAAATTTAAAAATTATAAAATTGTAGATATTCAAATTACCTTTATTATCTTTTTATGGAAAATTTACTTAAAGATGGTATAAAAATCTACCTAATATACAAGAGACTAAAAATATGCGCCACAGTAAATTAACTATGATGCTGACTCTTCCTGCTTGACAAATCCTCTTTTGGAGGCTTTTATTATAAAAGTTATACTAAGAGACCAGTATATAATTAAAACTGTTTTTAGATGTCAAGATAAAAACATTTAGAAAGGAAAGATTAATTCATGATAAATTATACTGCCTAATATGATCCAATTAAATCTTGGTCTAAATCTATAGTTAGCTTTGTTTAAAATTACTTAAATTTCCTTGTTGGTATCTTTATTTCCCTTTACCTACTCATGATGTGGTGCTCTCATTTTAATAAAGGAAAAGGAGCGACAGATATTAAATGGATGTGAAGAGAAATTTGCCTTACTATTTATTTCTTTTGTTGGCAAGTATGTTGAAATTTATTCATGAGTTTTGTTGGATGGAAATAGATTGAAATTTGTGGCAAAGCGAAATATGTTCAAACTTAAATGGAATGCCTGACTGAAATTAAAGCCTATACAAATATAGAATTCATAGGAATTACTATGCCTTTTAACCTTAACCTTTGCTCATAAAAGAAATAAAATAGTTCCTAACCCCAAGAAGCTTACATCTAGAACAGACAGACAAGCAAATGTGTGTACGATAAAGTGATGTTCAAGATGTATGAAGCTTAAGAATGTTTTCCTCAGGCAGGAAAACTTCAAGAAAAAAACTTACCTCAAGGGGAAGCTGCGTAAGGAAGATAATAAATAATTCAGTGGAAACTAGTGGCCAAGTTGGATTTAATCTGTTTGATTTGGTAAATTTTATAAATCTAAATTGTCAAAATCTTAACAAGTACTGTGACTTGTCATTCTTCAGTAGTCTCCACTAAGCCTCATCCCCTGTCAGCATCATTTCTGATGCTGACTCCGTGTTGGCTGCTTGTGAAAATACAATGACTGTTTTTACAGAGCTGTAATTAATTATGGATTAACTATTTCCTCTTATTTACTGAGGAACAAGATTTTTTTTAACAAGTGATACTGCTACTAACTGAATATATTTCAGGCAATGTAAATGACTATGCACCCCCCAAAATAATGAAAAATACCTATTGCAGCTGCAGTCTACTTGTCCTCTTAAAGAAATCCATGCATGATGACACCGTGTTTAAGATTAAGACTATCAGTTTGTGATTTAATGCAAATATCTCAGGAACTTTAGTGATTTTAGGAGTCTACCACTATCTTCGAATGGAACAGGATATCTACATTAAAACAAGAACAACAACAAAAAAAGGAACCTTGGTTAAGTAAAATATTCAGGACTGCTTCTAGCTTGTGCAGTGTTGCCAGGTGCTGAGCTTCATAAAGAGGTTGGTTTTTGTTTGGAGTACAATCTATACTGCTGGCAGTATGGATTAGAGAACATAGAGATCTGGAGGGGAACTGGATGAATTATGGGTTGCACGAGCTTGCAGTTTTGTTTTTTAATTTCATGGGGAAGCTATTCAACATTGAAAAATTGTCGTTTAAAATGTTTTTTAAACCAAGAAATGAGCTATCAATTCTGTAAGATTAAGAATAAAGTGAAGCATATTTTTTATCAGTAGAAAAATCTGAAACCTGAACATACAGAAATATACAGAAATATGCAGGGATTCATAGAAACATTCATTTAATACCTAACACATGATAACTTGAAAGAAGTATGCAAAAAATTACATATAATTAAGTTCAAGGTTTAAAAATGCTGACAGTGGTATTTCTAGTTCCTGCCTGCTAACAGAAACTCTTCACTGAAGGAGAGAAGCTAGCGAAAGGTAATTAATCTTCAAGAGTGAAAGTGTTGTAATAGCAATTGTCTTTTTTTGAGACATATAAGTGAATTTCAAGAATCATAGAATCATCTACTTTTAAAGGTGAAAACAACATGTGTGAATTTATGATTTTCCTTAGCATCAATTTTTTTTTTTTTACTGAAGAGTCTCAAACTATTAATCTAGGTAAGAAGTATATCGGATCAAAATCTGTCCTGAGACAGGTTGACTAAATAGCTCATGATCCTACAGTTAGTGACAAAGAGTGCAAATGGTTTGTATAAACAAAAACTTCATGAGCATGTTCTTTTCACATTCTTTTCTTTTTGATGCTACCACCTTAAAATATTTTTTCATGAATTATTCAAAGTTTACAGTATTACTTTGAGTCAGACAGGACTAGTATGCCCTTCACTGATAAAGTTTCAAAGAAAGTCCTTCTCTCCCACGAGGAATGTAGGGAAGGAAAGTTTCATTCACTATTCAGCACAGTGCACAAGGCCAGGTATTGTGATGTATGATAGCTTTATATTGCTAAATAAAGTAGGAAGGTTTCTTGGACATTGGTGTTTTCCACCTGTGGAATAAATGATGGTCAGGAACAAGACTGGGATGTCCACTCTCACCACTGTTGTTCAACATAGTACTGGAAGTCCAAGCCCCAGCAATTAGACAACACAAAGAAATAAAAGACATCTAAGTGGGCAAGAAAGAAGTCAAACTTTCACTATTTGCAGATGACATGATACTCTATAGAAAACCCAGAAGACTCCACCAAAACAATAATTTTTTTTAAGAACAAATTGTGCTGAGTTGGTGAATGAACAGTGTTCAGGATATAAAACAATGTTCAGACTATTTAGAGAGGATGTTTTTGGAGGGCCGTCTTGTGAAGGCTTTCATGCTAAGATTTGAAAGATATGATGGAGAAGTTGGCAGGTATAAACAACTGAACATGGCTTATATAAAGCCATATGAGGAATAAAAAGGATGTTGTCTAAAGTGTCACTCTTGTAAATCAGATAAGAACAATGACACACAATTCTCAGGTTTAGTAATAGAAAGGGTATAAGTTAATTTAGCAAAAGCAGTTTCCATTGAGTGATAGAGAACTCAATTCAAATTGCTGAGGATTGAGTAAGGAATGAAGTCTGATGGTAGTGAAAAGAAAGCCATGAACATAGCCAGAATCAGAAACAATTTATGTGGCCAATTTCATGTTACTGGATGATGGAAATAATTGAAAACACCCGTTGTAAAATGTTTACTTTTTTAAAGATTTATTTATTTATTTGAGAGAGAGTGTGTGGGAGCTAGGGGAGGTTCAGAGGGAGAGGGGGAGAATCTCAAGCAAACTCCTCCCCAAGTATGGAGCCTAATGTGGGGCTTGATCTCATGACCCCAAGATCATGACCTGAGCTGAAATCAAGAGTCAGACACTTAACTGACTGAGCCATCCAAGTGCCCTACCAGTTGTAAGTTAATAACATTATTACATTGTAAATTATAATGAGAGTATTACATAATCACTAAAAGTGATGGGAGAGAAGATGATTTAATGATATATGAAAAAGCCCATTAAGTTTTCCAGAGGAGTTAAGGTTGGTAGAGTGGTAAGGGGATCCTATGCTTGCTTCATTCCTGGAACACAGCTTGATCAACATCAAATCATTTTGAACAACTAGGAAATCAATCTGAGGATTGAGAAAACAATCTGCACAATTAGGGGGAGAAAACATGTCGATGTGAGGTTTGGAGACATAAATTGGGGGAGAGAAAAGCTGCAGTGCCACGGAGGGGTGGGATCCCTTTTTGTAGAGAGAAGTCAGGGAGAGAGAGTGTGAGAGAGAACAACGTGTAAGGTTGATGTAAGGTGCTATGGTGTGGGGATCCCCTGTGTCACACCAGAGAAAACATTCCCCTTCCTGGAGTACATTTGGAAGAGGGTATATTGCCTCTCCCGTACAAAAGACCTGCTGAGTGGTATTGAGCAGCCATTCAACAGCAGGGAGCAGAGGCATGTGCAGAGGGCAGATAACCTGGTCACAGCTTTTAGCTGTGCTTCAACATAGACTCCGGGAACTTGTGCAGGAGTGCAGCTGCTTTTCTGGGACAGAAGGTACTGGGCAGTCTTTCTTCCAAGGGAGGGGAGAGGGTCCCAGCCTTGCAGGATACTTTAGATTTATTGTTTTGATCCAGCTGCCAGCAGAAATTAAAAACACAAGAGAACTGTGGTGCTAGGCATGTAGACAGCCAGTCACAGCCAGGTTGAGGACAGGGATCTGAGGAAAGCCTGGAACACAGAAGAGGATATTGTTCACTTTTCTGTGAGAGTCTCCTGAATAGTGGTGGCTGCGAGTTCCCCCTCCCTGGTGAGGAGAGGACGCAGTGATGCCATCTTCCACCCCTCCCTCCCAACCCAGAAGCATAGTGGGACTTCAAAGAGAAACACAGCACCTCAAGTGGAGGCTGGAGTTGCTTATACCAAACCCCAACCCCTGTGCCCTCAGGGGCATCTTTACAAGGGCAGACCTGATTGTAAGCCAGCATAGTGGGCTTCTCCCTCAGAAGACCAGCATAGGCCCTCCACATGCACCAACACTACCAATCAAATAGTGCTCCAAAGTGTTAGCTTCAGGTTCTGGTGGAAATAGGACCAGGCTTTTTTTTTTCTTTTTTTTCCATTTTTTTATCCTTTACGTTTTTAATTTATTATTTATTTATTTTTGATTTAAAACTTTTTTTTCCTTTTATCTTTGAAATCAGGCTTATAGTTTTTTGTTCAATTGTTGGTTGTTTCCTTTTCTCATTTTTTGGATGAAGCTTTTTTTTTTTTTCCTTTCTTTTTTTCTTTCTTTCTTTTTCTTTGGAACCAGGCTTATAGTTTATTTGCTTGCTTTTTTGTTCCTTTTCCTTTTCTCTTTTCTTGAATCAGGTGGCTTTTTTTTTTTTTAATCAGGCTTAGCTTAACAAATCAAGGCACACCTAGTTAAAGGTCCAAACACTGCAAGCAGGGAGGAATTCTGCAGAAGACTGGCCTGTGGGAAAGAACAGCCAAAATATAACAGCAGAGTGCATACAAAATATACCAGAAACATCTCGTGATGCACCAGGCCCTGGGGAGTGCAGGACCCCTTCTTAATATAGTATTACTCTCAGGAGCAGAAAATATAACAAAATTGTATAGCACACAAAAGACAGAAATCCAGATGTAATAAGAAGACGGAGGAATTCTCCCCAAAAGAAAGATCAAGAAGAAATCACCACCAGGAATTTGCTCAAAATAGATATAAGCAATATATCTAAACAAGAATTTAGAGCAACAGTCATAAGACTACTAGGCTGCACTTGAAAGAAGTATAGAAGACACCAGAGAAACCCTGGCTGCAGAAACAAAAGACCTAAAAACTAGTGATGCTGAAAAAAAGAAATGCTGTAACAGAATCAAAATTGACTGGATATTATCACAATAAGGATGGAAGAAGCAGAGGTATGAATAGGTGATATAGAAGATAATATGATGAAAAATAATGAAACTGAAAAGTAGAGGGAAAGAAAACTATTAGATCATGAATATAGATTTAGAGAACTAAGTGATTCCACAAAGCACAATAATATCCATAGCATAGGAGTCCCAGAAGAAGAATAGTGAGAAAAAGGGGCAGAAGGTCTATTTGAACACATTGTAACTATGAATTTCCCTAATCTGTGGAAGGAAATAGGCATTCAAGTCCAAGAGACACAGAGAACTCCACTCAAAATGAAAAGAGTGAGATTAAGAGTCACTTATGGTTTGTCTCCCTCCCGATCCCATCTTGTTTCTTTACTTCTTTTCCTTCCCCCTCCCAACCCCCCTGAGGGTTTCTGGGGGGATGGGGGTCGGGAGAGGGGGGTGGGGTATTGGACATTGGGGAGGGTATGTGCTATGGTTAGTGCTGTGAAGTGTGTAAACCTGGCGATTCACAGACATGTACCCCTGGGGATAAAAATACATTATATGTTTATAAAAAATAAAAAAATTAAATTAAAAAAAAAAGATTTGGATATCCACTCTCACCACTGTTGTTCAAGACAGTACTGGAAGTCCTAGCCTTAGCTGTCAGACAACAAAAAGAAATAAAAGGCTTTCAAATCAGCAGGAGAGAAGTCAAACATTCACTCTTTGCAAATAATGTGATACTCTATATAGAAAACCCGAAAGACTCCGCCAAAAAATTGCTAGAACTGATACATGAATTTAGCAAAGTCATAAGATATAAAATCAATATATAGAAATCTGTTGCCTTTCTCTACACCAAAAATGAAGCACCAGAATGAGAAATCAGATATATTATGGAATCAATCCCATTTACAATTGCCCCCCAAATCATAAGATACCTAGAATTAAACCTAACCAAAGAGGTAAAAGATCTATTCTCTGAGAAGTATAGAACACTTACGAAAGAAAGTGAACAAGATACAAAAAAATGGAAAAATATTTCTTGCTTATGGATTGCAAGAACAAATATTGTTAAAATGTCTATACTACCCAAAGCAATCTACACATTCAGTGTAATCCCAATCAAAGTAACACCAGCATTTTTCACAGAGCTAGAACAAACTTTTCTAAAATTTGTATGGAATCGGGAAAGACCCCGTATAGCCAAAGTAATGTTGAAAAAGAAAACCAAAGCAGGAGCCATCATAATTTCAGACTTTAAGCTCTATTACAAAACTAATCATCAAGACAATATGGTACTGACACAAAAACAGACGCATACGTGAATGGAATAGAGAACACAGGAATGGACCTTCAACTCTATGGCCAACCAATCTTTGACAAAGCAGAAAAGAATATCCAATGGAAAAACGACAGTCTCTTCAACAAATGGTGCTGGGAAAACTGGGCAACAATGTAAGAGAATGAAACTGGACCACTGACTTACAACATATACAAAAATAAACTCAAAATGTATGAAAGACCTAAATGTGAGACAGGAAACCATCAAAATCCTAGAGGAGAACCCAGGCAGTAGCCTCTTTGACCTCAGCTGCAGTAACTTCTTACTAGATATGTCTCTGGAGGCAAGGGAAACAAAAGCAAAAATGAACTGTTGGCACCTCATGAAGATAAAAGCTCCTGCATAGCAAAGGAAACAATCAAGAAAACTAAAAGGCAAGTGAAAGAATGGGAGAGATATTTTCTTCTTCTTCTTCTTCTTCTTCTTCTTCTTCTTCTTCTTCTTCTTCTTCTTCTTCTTCTTCTTCTTCTTCTTCTTTTTTTTAGATTTTTATTTTTTGACAGAGAGAGAGATCACAAGTAGGCAGAGAGGGGGAAGCAGGCTCCCTGCTGAGCAGAGAGCCTGATGTGGGGGTCGATCCCAGGACCCAGAGAACATGACCTGAGCTGAAGGCAGAGGCTTAGTCCACTGAGCCACCCAGGTGCCCCTGGGAGAGAGATTTTTTAAATGACATATAGGATAAAGGGTTATTATCCAAAATCTATTAAGAACTTATCATTCTTAATACCCAGAAAACAAATAATCCAGTTAAGAAGGGGCAGAAGATGCGGCACCTGGGTGGTTCAGTTGTTTAAGCATTTGCCTTCAGCTCAGGTCATAATCTCAGGATCCTGGGATGGAGCCTGTGTCAGGCTCCATGATAATTGGGAAGTTTGCTTAAGGATTTTCTCTCTCTCTCTCTCAACTCTCTCCCAACTCGTGCTCTGTCTCTCTCACAAATAAAAATCTTAAAAAAAGGGCAGAAGATAGGAATAGACATTTTCCAAAGAAGACACCCAGATGGCTAACAGACACATGAGAAGATGCTCATCACTCATCATCAGGGAAATACAAATAAAACTACAATGAGATACCACCTCACACCTGTCAGAATGGCTAAAATCAACAACTCAGAAAACAATGGATGTTGGCAAGGATGTGAACAAAGGGAAGCCCTTTTGCACTGTTGATGGGAATGCAAACTGATGCAGCCACTCTGGGAGGGTACGGAGGTTCCTCAAAAAGTTAAAAATTGTACTGTGAGGGATTTATCCAAAGGATACAAAAATGCTGATTCAAAAGGGCACATGCCCCCCTATGTTTATAATAGCACTATCTACAATAACCAACTTATGGAAATAGCCCAAATGCCCATGAATGGATGAAGAAGTGGTATGTGTGTGTGTGAATGTATATATGTATACATATAATTTATGTATATGTAATATATATATTAGAATATTACTCAGCCATCTAAAATAATGAAATCTTGCCCTTTGCAATGACATGGGTGGAACTAGAGTGTATTAAGCAGAGTAAGTCAGTCAGAGAAAGATAAATATCTTATAATTTTACTAATACGTGGAATTTAAGAAACAAAACAGATGAACATAAGGGAAGGGAAGGGAAATTAAACAGATTAAATTAAATTAAAACAGAGATGAAGGCAAACCATAAGAGATTGTTAACTATAGAGAACAGACTGGAGGGGAGGTGGGTGTGGGGATGGGATAACTGGGTGATGGCTATTAAGGAAGGCACTTGTGATGAACGCTAGGAATTATATGTAAGTGATGAATCACGAAATTCTCCTTTTTTTTAAAAAAGATTTTTATTTATTTATTGGACAGGGAGAGATCACAAGTAGGCAGAGAGGCAGGCAGGGAGAGAGGGGGGAAGCAGGCTGCTGGCTGAGCAGAGAGCCTAATGTGTCCTCGATCCCAGGACCCCGAGATCATGAAATGAGCTGAAGGCAGCAGCTTAACCCACTGAGCCACCCAGGCACCCTCCTGTTTTTTTTTTAAGGAAAGATTTTATTTATTTATTTGAGAGGGGGAACACAAGTAGGGGGAGCAACAAGCAAAGGGAGAAGGAGATGGAGATTCCCCGCTGAGCAGGGAACCTGACTTGGGGCTTGATCCCAGGACCCTAGGATCATGACCTGAGCTGAAGGCAGAAGCTTAGCTGACTGAGCTATCCAGACACCCTTACTAAATTCTACTCCTGAAGGCAATGCAACACTATATGTTAACCAAGTGGAATTTAAATTAAAAAAATAATAACAAAAAGACAAAGCTCACTAACTTGTAAATTTAAAAGTAGAATATAATATTGGATATACAAAAATGTGTAAAAATATATGTGACTATAATGCATTTGCCTATGAATATATATAAATAGAAAGATATGTCAATATTAGGTATATATTATGTTAATATATGTATATGTATAGATATAACTGCAAAAATTTAGTCATTGAGTATAAATAGGTGTTATATAAATATAAACAGGTATTGTCTGTGTGATAGTTTTGATGTGAATACTTTACAATAAATTACTTTTATAATAACTATTTTTAAAGATGTTATTATTTTGGAGAGAGAGAGAGCACGTGCGCATGTGGGGAAAGGGACAGAAGGAGAGGGAGAGAGAGAAAATCTCAAGCAGATTCCACTCTGAGCTTGGACCTGGAAGCAGGTCTAAATCTCATGAACTTGAGATCATGACTGAAACCAAGAGTTGGGTGCTCAATTGACTGAGCCGCCTAGGTGCCCCTATAATAGCAATTTAAAAATTATGTATTGTAAGTAAAGTATAATAAGCTCTAAAATTACATGGACTTGGTTCACATTTATGGTCTTGTATTTATTAATTTCTCTGGGTCACACTTTTATCTTCTATTAAAGTGGAATTATAATAGATTCCTTACAAGGTTTATAAGAAGATCATATTGACAATGTATGAAAACTTTAACATTTTATTTTTTAATCTTTTTAAAAGATTTTATCTATTTATTTATTTGACACAGAGAGAGAGAGAGACAGACAGACAGACAGACAGCGAGAGAGAGAACACAAACAGAGGGAGTGGGAGAGGGAGAAGCAGGTCTCCCCCTGAGCAGGGAGCCCGATGCAGGACTGAGCCGAAGGTCCTGAGCTGAAAGCAGGTAGCCTACCAGCTGAGGCACCCAGGCGCCTAGCTTTAATGCTTTAATAAATAATTGTACTTTTGGAGCATATGGGTGCCTCAGTCTGTTAAGAGTCAGCCTTCAGCTCAGGTCATGATCTGAGTGCCAGGATCAAGTCCTGCATCAGGCTCCCCACTCAACAAGGAGTCTGCTTCTCTCTCTGACCCTCCCCCCACCATGCGCTCTCTCTCTCTCTCTTACTCTTTCTCAAATAAATAAATAAAATCTTTAAAAAGAATAACTATACTTTCATAACTTACTGCTACAGAGTGAATGTTTGTGGCCTTTTCAAATTCATATGCTGAAACCGAATCCCCAGGTGATGGTATTTGGATGTGGGGGCATTTGGAAGGTGATTAAGTTAAGAGGGAAGAGCCCTCATGAACTGGATTGGTGCTTTTCAGAGAGTTCCTGGCTAGCTATATGAGGACCCAGCAAGAAGATGGGTTTCTATGGACTAGGAAACATGCTCTCACTAGGCACCAAATCTTTTCGCATCTTCATCTTGGACTTCCCAACCTCCAGAATGGTGAGAAATAAATGTTTTTTGTTTAAGTCACTTGGACCATGCTGTTTTAGGCTAGTAGCCCAAATGGACTAGGACACAACTTTCCATAGTTTACCAAAAAATAAAATTAATATGTATATGTAATATATTTATATTATAAACACACTATGTATGTTTTAAGTTATATTTGTAAAATATATAAATTCAATTAGATATATAAAAAGAGCAATGGTGGAATAAACTAGGGAAAGGCCATAGCATTGTTAGTGAATATTTTTATTAGATAAGTTAGTGAGTATAATATATAACATTAATGAGTCTGCATTTCCTCATATTTTTAGAATACAAATAGTAATTTTTGTTAGGAGAAAATCTATTTTTTTTAAAGATTTTATTTGTTTATTTGACAGGCAGAGATCACAAGTGGGCAGAGAGGCAGGTGGGGGTGGGGGAAAGCAGGCTCCCTGCCAAGCAGAGAGCCGGATGTGGGGCCAGATCCCAGGACCCTGGGATCATAGCCCGAGCTGAAGGCAGAGGCTTTAACCCACTGAGCCACCCAGGTGCCCCAGGAGAAAATCTTTATCATCCATTATATATATCCTTTGAAAATTTTCTGCATTTGTAAGTATTTCCATCATTGACAATATGCTTATGTATCCTATAGAAACCAGATGTGATACATTGAGATGTTCAAGAGATAATTGTGCTTCTGGAATTTGGAGAATAGAAGAACTTTAAAAGGTTAACACAGTAAAATGCAAAGAGCAGTTATAAATTGGGCCCACAAAAATGAAAAGTGGGGATTTTCCTATAAGACTTTATGAAATCTTTCCGTTTTTATTTTAAGGTTAGGTTAGAAGATAAACTAACTCCTCTTCTTCTCACAATTAAGTTTGTGTAGGTGTTGTAGTAAAATTTATCCCTTCCTTAAAAGTAATAGCAAAAGGGAATAAAGTTTTCTATACCTAGGGCTAATATAAAATTGCAACTCAGATGAAATTTCTCTTTCATGTACCCTCTAATATAAATCCAGATTCAAAAATTTCAGCTTTCTGTTTGGACATCCTATAAAAAGATAATCTAAGTTGAGTTTAGTAAATGTCTAGTTATACAAAAAAACTCTACATACCACACATGTGCATTAATGATCTTTTATTATAATATTTATTACTGTTCAACAGCTATGATATCTAGGTCATGGAGGAAGATATTGGCAAACATAGTTCCTCCCCTTAAGGTAGTTGTTGTTTATGATAACATGGATAAGAACAGTCACATAAAGTGTATTTGGGCAAATAATACCAGTATCAAATAAGAAACTTAAGAATAATAAACTGATGTTTTGTTGCATTTTGGAAGAAAGAAGCAAAATAGTTATTCAGATTTAAATAAATAAATTTAAAAATTGTTACTTCTTCTACGGTCCTAGGTAGAAATTCAAGGAAAATATGACTTTAGTGATAACTTAAATAGTAAAAGGAAATAGGTCAGAGAAATCCAGGGGATAGATACACTTGATATCAGAGAGATTTCTTGCAGTACAGTGATGAATTTTATCCATTGAGAATATAATTAGATTATATGTCAACTAAAAATGCAGTAATATGATGAAGTCATTAGTAACCAAAAATTGAGAGTCCCATTACTTGACTTGTTAAGATGGCAGGAAGCATTATCGACAAAACATCTGATTTTTTAAAAAAGATTTTATTTATTTATTTATTTGACAGAGACAGAGACAGCAAGAGAGGGCATACAAGCAGGGGGAGTAGGAGAGGGAGAAGCAAGCTTCCCGCTGAGCAGGGAGCCCGATGTGGGGCTCCATCCCAGGACCCTGGGATCCTGATCTGAGCAGAAGGCAGACACTTAACGACTGAGCCACCCAGGTGCCCCAAAATCTGGTATTTTAAAAAATATCTTTCTTTTTCTTTATATTAAGAGTTTTATTTTTATTATCTTATTTATTTTTATTTTTAAGTATATTTTTAATTTAAATTAAGTTAATTAACATATAATGTAGTATTAGTTTCAAAGGTAGAGGTCAGTGATTCATCAGTCTTATATAATACCCAGTGGTCATTACATTACATGCCCCCTTTAATGTCCATTATCCAGTTACCCGATCCCTCAACCCCCCTCCCCTCCAGCAACCCTCAGTTTGTTTCCTATGATTAAGAATCTCTAATGGTTTAATCTCCCTATCTGGTTTCATCTTGTTTCATTTTTTCCTCTCTTCCCCTATGATCCCCTGTTTTGTTTCTTAAATTCCACACATGAGTGAGAACATATGGTAATTGTTTTTCTCCGATTGACTTATTTTGCTTAACATAATACCCTCTAGTTCTATTCAGTCATTGCAAATGGCAAGATTTCATTTTTTTTGATGGCCAAGTGATATTCCATTATATATATATAACTCATTATATATATATAACTCTTCTTTATCCATTCATCTGTCCATGGACATCTGGAATCTTTCCATAGTTTGGCTATTGTGGACATTACTTCTATAAACACTGGGGTGCAGGTGCCCCTTTGAATCACTACATTTGTATCTTTGAGGTAGATCCCTGCTAGTGCAATTGCTGGGTCATAGAGTAGCTCTATTTTCAACTTTCTGAGAAATCTCCATACTGTTTTGCAGAGTAGGCTGAACCAGTTTGCATTTGTACCAACAATGTAAAAGGTTCCTCTTTCTCTGCATCCTTGCCAACATCTGTTGTTTCCTGAGTGGCTAATTTTGGCCATTCTGACTGGTGTGAGGTGGTATCTCATTGTGGTTTTGATTTGTATTTCCCTGATATTGAGTGATGTGGAGCACTTTTTCCAGTGTCTGTTGGCCATTTGTATGGAGAAATGTCTGTTCGTATGTCTTCTGCCCATTTCTTGATTGGATTATTTGTTTTTTGGGTGTTGAGTTTGATAAGTTCTTAATAGATTTTGAATACTAACCCTTTACTTGATAAGACATTGGCAAATATTGGGGCACCTGGGTGGCTCAGTAGGTTAAAGCCTCTGTCTTCGGCTCGGGTCATGATCTCAAGGTCCCAGGATCGAGCCCCATATCGGGTGAGCTGTCTGCTCAGCGGGGAGCCTGCTCCCCCCCCCCCCCGCCTGCCTCTCTGCCTACTTGTGATCTCTGTCTGTCAAATAAATAAATAAAATCTTAAAAAAAAAGACATTTGCAAATATCTTCTCCCATTCTGTCTGTTGTCTTTTGGTTTTGTTAACTGTTTCTTTTGCTGTGCAAAAGCCTTTTCTCTAGATGAAGTCCCAATAGTTCATTTTTGCTCTTGTTTTCCTTGTGCTATGGCTGAGGTCATAGAGGTCATTACCTGTGTTCTCCTCTAGGATTTTGATGGATTCCTGTCTCACATTTAGGTCTTTCATCCATTTTGAATTTATTTTTGTGTATGTTGTAAGGACGTTGTCAAGTGTCATTCTTCTACATGTGGTTGTCCAATTTTCCCAGCACCATTTGTTGAAGAGACTGTCTTTTTTCCATTGGATATTCTTTTCTGCATTGTCAAAGATTAGTTGACCATAGAGTTGAGGGTCCATTCCTGGGTTCTCTATTCTGAGAAAGAGAATTCCTTTGATGTATATGTCAGTTTTTGTGTCAGTACCATACTGTCTGGATGATTACAGCTTTGTAATAGAGCTTGAAGTCCAGAATTGTGATGCCTCCAGTTTTGGTTTTCTTTTTAAATATTCCTATGGCTATTTGGGGTCTTTTCTGGTCCCATACAAATTTTAGGATTATTTGTTCTTGCTCTGTGAAAAAAGTTGATGGTATTTTGATAGGGTTTGCATTGAATGTATAGATTGTTCTAGGTAGCATAGACATTTTCACGATACTTGTTCTTCTAATCCATGAGCATAGAATGTTTTCCTGTTTCTTTGTGTCTTCCTCAATTTCTTTCATGAGTGTTCTATAGTTTTCTGAGTACAAATCCTTTGCCACTTTGGTTAGGTTTATTCCTAGGTATCTTAGGTTTTGGGAGCAATTGCAAATGGAATCAACTCCTTAATTTCTTTTTCTTCTCTATAGGAATGCAGCTGATTTCTGTGCATTGATTTTATATCCTGCCTCTCTGCTGCATTCTGTATGAGTGTCTTTTAATTGGGGCATTTAGCTTATTTACATTCAGAATAACTATTGAAAGACATGAATTTAGTGCCATTGTATTACCTGTAGAGTCACTGTTTCTGTGTATTGCCTCTATTCCTTTCAGATCTATGTTACGTCAGGGCTCTGTCTTCACTTAAAGGATTCCCTTTAATATTTCTTGCAGGGCTGCTTTAGTGATCACAGATTTTTTTAGTTTCTCTTTGTCCTGGAAACTTCTTATCTCTCCTTCTGTTTGGAGTGATCTCCTTGCTGGATAAAGTATTCTTGGCTGCATATTTTTTCTTATGTAGCACCCTGAATATATCATGCCAGTCCTTTCTGGCCTGCCAGGTCTCTGTGGATAGGTCTTCTGCCATCATGTTCATGAGACACAATATCTTTTGACCAGCACCAATTTTTTTAGCTTTAAGGAAGGAGAGGAGGGGAATAACACAGCACACAAAGCAACACCAAATAGCAAATAGCAAAGGCTATTCTTCTTCATGACTAACATGCATTGATTTTGATTGCCAGTCATTCCATACTCGGGATAATGTAATCATTAGGTAAGATGCTAGACAACCTAGACTTAGGGGAGTATTCAGCACAGCAATCCCTTTCACTTTTTTCTTAATTAGGCACACAGTCACCTCAGGTGCTCAAAATTAAACCCAATGTTCAAAAAAGTTGCTTTTTTATCAATATAGATTATTCATTATTTTCTCTGGACATAAAGCAAGTGTTTGGTTCAACATGTAGTTTTTGGCTGGGTTCTCACTTATCTTCTATCTGGTGTCCTATTTTTCTACAAGTTTTGTTAACCATATTAGTAGGAGACTTCACCTACTCAGGCAAAGGGTCAAATCCTCAGGCATCCCTAAAGGTAAAGAAAAAGTCACAGATACAGCTGTTAACTTTTCCCTTCCAGTGTCACCATATGGATTTTATGAGATTTGAGTGAAATCCTATAATTATAATGTTTAGCACAGTGAATGGCACAGAATGTTTAATACATACCTGTTAACACTTCTTATTTGCAAGTTTTGACATATAAGATCAATACTTGGTTTTGAGGTTTTATCTGAACAGATTTCATTTAGGATGTGAAATCTGTAACTGTAGTCACTGGCTTATTCATCCTGTTGTTGCTGCTGCTGATGCTACTATTATTCCTACTGAACACACACATCTTTTTATTTTTCCTTAGTAATTGTATTTGGAAGGAATTTTTACATTGCTTTTAGTTAAGAACTGAAGATACCTGATTTTCCTTTGTTTATATTTTTATTACTAAACAAACACTTAGATATATATGTAAGTAGCTATTATGGAGAAGTAATTTGGTTATAATATCAAAAACTATGTTTATTTTATAACATTGGACTTAATTCTGGCAGGCAAAGTTATTCAAGATCTTTTTTCTGGCCTCAGCAAATTACTGGAATAATTGCCAAATTCTAGTGAAATTTACAAATAGAAATTTATGTTCTATAGAGTTAATTTATATGCACGCTTACCCTTTAGCATCATTGCTCTAGAAGCTAAGCAGACGGGGAGGTGATAGCATTTTACGTTATTAATCTTCAGAGGACTATAGAAATAAAGCAAGGAAGGGAAGCAAATAAAGGTACTGTGTTGTTTTCAGGGCTACTTTTCTCCCATGATTTCCTGAATCCATAAGATTGCTCTGACCCTGGGCAATCTTATTTTTCACAATTTAAAATCTTTTGGAGAAAGTTGTTAGAAGAATTTTAGTTTTAGTTATGACATTGTTTCTTGTCTCTCTTCTGTTTCTGCCATTTCTCTTGCCCCTGTATTCATCTTGTTTCTAATTTAGTCTGATAGTATTACAACTTACTTCAACCAACCAGTTCAATTTAGAAAATCCCAAGGGGATGGTATAAACAAAGTTTTAGAAAAGTATAAGATAACAATCATCAACCCAAATCAACCCAAACTGGATCAAATTCCCTTTTAACTATCAATTTCTATATATATTTTCTCTTAGAAAGATGCTTCTTCCCCTAGGAGGAGAAACTTCTCTATGATACTCTTTTTGGTAAATAATCTACGAATTTCTAAAGGAGGGAATAAGTGTTTTTAAGGATTGCCTTTAAAAGGATTTGTGCCAGGGGATCAACAGGGGCAATGCTTTTGTCTTCAATGATTCTGTGCTTACACAATATGACTGTTTGTTTCCCAGCAAGAGTTAGAGATTTTAGACTCTTAGTAACAGATAATGGCATTAGTTTCCCAGTGAGTTCATGACTTAATCGGGATTTAATCATGTCCTAGTACATATAGGTTTAATAGTAACACACACTGAGGCCTTAACATCTCAGGCTGATGAAACAAGGAGGGAATTTAGATGTAGCTTGATGGGGGCCGGAATATGAATACAGTTACAGAACTAAATCTTGCAGCGAATAATCTTCTGCATATTATCTGAATGGCTCAGAAAATTTATGGATATAGAAACTGTGTCCAAACAATAGAGCCATATGCTTTTCTCAGGTTCAGCAATATGGAAAATCTAGCTAGCACAATGTGAGATTTGGTGGCTTCCTAGTCCTGAAGATCTGTCCACTGTGGAAGAAATCTGACCATTGGGATTGAGGTGGGGGTATGTAGTGGTTCTGTTCAGCATCTTAAGGTGACAGCAAGAATTAAGGAAGACAGGACATCAATACCAAGCAAAGAAGGTATGATTCAGGTAAATGTTCCTTCCCTATTTGAGAGCTGGAACTCAAATCAGCATTGGAATTAGAATTATAGGTTTGCATATATTATTAGTTCATTCCTGCTGAGAATTTGATGCATTCTGTGGCTGTGCTGGCCTGGACACCATATAATGTATTTACACTGAGAAATCAGTTATAATTCTCATAGAACGGTAAGCCAAGGAGATTGGAGACAAGCCCACCCACCTTCTCCTTCATAGCACTCATTTCTATGCTTCCATGGGATTCTTAGGGACCCTTGGAACACAGTAATAAGATGAGTAATTTTAGGAAAAGATAGCCAAAATATACAAGCATCAGTTTTATAGTTCTTCAAATAAGCTTGATTTAATTAATCAAATTATTTCAAATTAGAAATATGGCCAATAATTATGCTAACCTGTTGGTGTCCAGTTTGTTTTTCAAGCAGCAGAGTCCAGTCCATGATGTGAGCACTGCAATGGTTTTCTATATTTGATACTCATTCTGTAAACTCTTTTCTTTGATTTCTTTCAAATACAAAGAATACTAAGATTCTCACTGCAGGAACTCTAGGGTTCCTTGGTCTAACATGTTTAGAGACTATTTGGATGATATAATGGGTATTCTTCTGACCTTGAGAAGATGAAGCAAGCTATTTAATTGAGATTATAGGCTTATGACTTTGTAACTTGCTTCCACTTTTTAGAAGTAAAATTGTAGACAGATTACATTTTAGACTCAATGGTAAGCATTTATATTGTATTATATTGTGCTTTGTTTAACCAACTGAGCCACCCAGGTACTCCATATACTGCACTTTGTTAAAATGAATCAGATCAGTTATTTAATGGAAATTGTCTCTAGTTCTAAGTTATCCCTCCGCTTACCTACCTTTTCTATGTTAGAAAACTTTTGTGGTGAATATGAAATATTCTTCAGGCATTTATATCTCAATTCTCAAAATTTGGTGTCAGAATCACCTGCAATGCTTATTTAAAAAGCAGATACCTTTGTCTAACCCTCAAACTACTTCATAAGGTGACTCTTCTCTAATACCAAGCTTAGGAGTCAACTAGTTGTGGACCCATTCCTCACCCCAGCACTTCTTTACTTTGCAGCTGAAGACAGATATATCCATTCAGTTTTCAGCAAACATCTGTTGATTGTCTACTGTGTTCTGGGGACTGTTACCTACCAGTGGCCCAAAATGAACAAGACATATGTCTGTCTTTAAGAAGTATATCGGGGGCGACTGGGTGGCTCAGTGGGTTAAGCCTCTGCCTTCGGCTCAGGTCATGATCTCAGGATCCTGGGATCGAGTCCCACATCGGGCTCTCTGCTAGGCGGGGAGCCTGCTTCCTCCTCTCTCTCTCTCTGCCTGCCTCTCTGCCTACTTGTGATCTCTCTCTGTCAAATAAATAAATAAAATCTTAAAAAAAAGAAGTATATCATACATGAGAGAGAGAGTTCTAAAGCACATTGCAATGTGAAACATGGTGCATTAGATAAATTCAAAGTGCAATAGGAACAAAGGAAAAAAAATAGCCAATTGCCTTAGAAGAGAAGAGAAGAGAAGAGAAGAGAAGAGAAGAGGAGGGTGTGCTAATTCACAGAAGATATGACATGTGAGCTGGGTTGAAGCAACTTCCCAGAGAAGCAGACAGATGTCTCAGGGAAAAAGAAATATCCCTGTGTGCTCAGAAAGAATGAGTTCTCCTGGAGCCTGCTATACATAAACAGAAATCCAGAGCCTTAATTGAGAAGGGTTCTGTGACTTATAGTTAAGGGTACTCTGCTATCTATAGGTGATGAGAAATACTGAAAGATTTTTGAGGAAAGTGGTGATATGACTAGATGGAGTTCTATAGCTGCTCATGCATGAAAAGGAAAGTAATCTCTTGAAAGGCAGTTTGCCTTAATATCTCCACTGCATCAAAATAGCAAAACAACATTGGCTTTATGAATGAATATACAATAAAAAATAATCAGCTTTGATTTTTTAAATGGAATTGATTGTATAAATGCTATCTGAGACACACAAAGATTCCAGTTATCTTGCTATTGACAATGTTCCAAATGACACAAATTCTGTTTTTATATAAAGTAAACAAAAATGCAGTTATTAAGTATATAAACATCTGAATAAAGTGGTGTTATCTTTAAATTCTCCTCTTTCCTATTTGAATTTTGTGTTTGTATGTGGAATTCTTAAATGCAACTCAGCTGTGACAGCCAAAACTCTCATACACCACACCAAAGTGGCCTGTCTCCATGTATGTCCTTCATCATCTCAGAGTTCTCATTCAATCTTCAGGGACAGAGGAGAAATGAAAAAAGCCTAAGGACAGGCCAAGGAGATTCACTGACTATTTATAGAATAACCTTCTGTTAGAATCAGCTCTTCAAAGAGAGGGAACTAAAGCTTTTTGTGCATGTTTAAAAGAAACAGCAGCATTGGGAAATAAAAGGAAACAACTCCTAAATCAAAGGAATACTCTGTAATTCTAAAAGAAGAAGGTAGGAGATAAATGTAAAATTTAACAGAGAGCTAAATCGAAATGACTCTTAGTGTCATCTGTTTTTTTATTGTTCTCTTGGGATGTTATATTTTGAGAATATTAGGCAAGTTCTGCTGCTTCCCCAAGACCTGCCGAAACAGTAAAATACTAGGAAGTGAACATCACTTTTGCACCTTGAATCCCAGCTGTAGACCACAGCTGAATTTTTTTGTAAGTACAAAAATTGATAAATGTACAGTGGCTTCAAAGTAACTATACCATTTAAATAACATTTAGCATAATTTTTAAGATTACACTCTTGTGGATCATAAGCCTTGCCCAATTTCAACATTAAAATTGTGAGAGATAGGTTTTCCTTTTTTGTTTGGAACTAATTTCATGGGGCTGTAGTTTTTCGAAACACTTTTATTATATAACCAGGCCCAGAAGATCCCCCTCCCCCATCTTTTCACTATAATGTTTTCTTCCCATTTTATTCCAGAAGATGCCGAGACAGCCTCCTGGTGGGTTACCTTGGCAACCTCCATGTCATGTTTTAGAGTGTCCCAGGGCTGCAGTTTTATTTCCATTTGCATGCACTTCAGGCAGCTAACTGTACATTTAAAAGGCCTGTTGTAGAATCAATCCTTTATGTTTTTTTCCTTACAGAATGAAAAACAGATCATTAGGATTACTGTTCGGTAAAATCCACTTAGTTTTAGTACAGTTTGTAGGAAATCTTGGTCTACTCTTCGCTGAAGTCATATTTTTCACGTGCCACTTCATAAACTGATGCTGTAATGCCACATAATATAATATGCAGTGTATTATAAATATAATATAATACTCAGTGTGACAGCTTGATCTCATCTTTGAAAAGCATGTCACTTTACAGTCTTTTGATGACAGTTGTACAAGGCTTTACTCAATGGAGCTTTTGACATGTCAATCAGGGTAAGGCTGCAGTGACTCAAGATTATTTTATTACATCAAGTTACAAATTTCAAACAGCCCCAGTCAAACGAATACTAAAAGTATATCATTTTAATTTTCTCATCTAGAGTCACATCTTTTTAGCTATATCGTTTAAAAGCTACTGACATAATTGCTTTTTTATGAGTTTTAAATTCTTTTAAACATATTTTTATAGAAAATAGCTTACAGTTTGTATTAATCTTCAAAGACGACTTCGGCAGTTTTATAAAAAGCAAGCAATATAGTAAGCCTGAAATTGGAGTAAAGGTGTCTATAAAGGCCATAGCAAAGCTGAAATGAAAAGTCATTCTCTTTGAAACGCCGGTATTTCTTAGGTATCAGGGTAGGAGTGATGGATCATTGTTTTTACTTCAGGAAGAAAACCACCGTTGTGCATGCTCCACAGTCTGCAAGGTATTTTTTGCTTCTCTGTAAAGACTTTAGGTATTCTGTGATCACTTACAACATTCTAGGAGGATATTTTGCTATGGAATAGTAACATTTTTCTGTTTGACCCAGACTCAATGTTACCTTGAAATTAATAACCTTCTCTTTCAAAGAAAGAGTCTCTGAAGAGCTTTACTGAGTGCCGCCATAAATTGAGCTATATTTCCCCTTTCATTCTTTGGGGGCATCATCTGAGCATGCTTCAATATGTGCAGGGTAATTCAGTTGCTAGTTTCTTTCACAGTGTTACCTCCTAGGCTTGATTATCCTTAGCACATCATATTTTAGCCTCAAATTTGATGAAAAGGGTGGAAATAGATAATCTTTGTTCATCTTTGTTCATGATCTTCTCTTTTCCAAAGTCTTCCCCATCTTAAGAGTATTAGGAGAATCTTCTAACATGGTACACCCATTAAGGATGTCTGTGTGTGGATATCATTCTTTTGTAAATATCCTTAAAACAGCATGGTTCCTTTAGACATGAGATTGTGACAGACCATTCAATAAATAACAACCTGGACAAGACGTGCCCCCCCCCGCCCCTTAACTCCAAAGGGAGTAAAACTATCTTGAAATCTTAACTTATTGATGTCAAAATCCTTTGAAGTAGATAATGAGTAGCGGTGCCTGGGTGGTATAATCCGTTTCACTCTTAGCTTTTGGCTCAGGGCATGATTTCAGGGTCCTGGGATCTAGTACGGAGTCAGACGCCATGCTCAGCATGGAGATTCTCTCCCTCTGTTCCTCCTGCTCGTGCTCTCTCTCTAAAATAACAAAATTAATAAAATATTTTTTTAAATAAAATCTTTTCTTAAAATATTTTATTTATTTAATTTTATTTAGATTTATTTAGATTTTGTTTATTTGACACAGGAAGACACAGCAAGAGAGGGAACACAAGCAGGGGGAGTGGGAGAAGGAGAAGCAGGCCTCCTACTGAGCAAGGAGCCTGATTCGGGGCTTGATCCCAGGATCCCGGGACCATGGCGCAAGCCAAAGGCAGACACTTATCAACTGAGCCACCCAGCTGCCACTAAATAAATAAAATCCTGAAGTAGATAGTGAGGAGACAGGACTGGTGCCCAGACTAACTTTAACAGAGCCATTCAGCTTGTTCATGGTAGATAAACTAACAAAATTCAAATTTGCCTAGTCCACATATTTCTCTTAAAACACTATTAAAATCTTTCCCAAACATTAGTTCTTCATGACACCAGTGATTTCTTCTAATTTTTTTTTAAGGTTAGTAGTTTTAATGCTAAAATTTCAAAGGTTGCTTGTCTTATAACCATAGCAAAGTTAGCTAGCACTGAATGACTGTGGAATCGATTATCTCTGGTTCTGAGCAGCCATAATTGAAGGCATTAAGCAGATCTTTTAGTCCACGATGACCTTTCATTTAAGATGACATGTGAAAACACCTATGAAGCCATCAGTACAATGAAGATAATGAGCATGTCCATCAGCCACAAAACCTTCCTTTTGCCTCTTTGTGATCGCTCATTCACCACTCTCCCAACCAGAGATCAGTTTTCTGTTGCTATAGATTGGTTAGCAATTTCTAGAGTGTTCTATAAATGGAATGATACAGTATTCATTAATTTCTGTCTGCCTTCTTTCACGCAGCATGATTAATTTGAGACCCATTCATGTTGTAGTGTGTATCAGGAGTTCCTTCCTTTTATTACCGAGTAGTATTCCACGGTACAGAATTTATCAATTCATCTATTAACATTTGGGTAGTTTCCAGTTTTTGTCTATTACAAATGAAGTTGTTATGAGTAATAACATATATCTTTGTGTGGACTTAGTAGGCATAGAATGGCTGGGTCATGTGGTAAATGGGTATTCACTTTTTTAAGAGTGTTAGACTGTTTTACAAAGTGGATATGCATTTTTACAATGTCACTATCTTTGGGCAAGAATCCCCCATTTTCACCAATATTTGGCCCAGTCAGTTTTTTAGTTGTCACTATTCTAATACACGTTTAGTGGTATCCCACTGTTGCTTTAATTTGCACTTCCTAATGACTAATGATATCGAATGTCTTTTCATGTGTGTTTTTGCCAGGTTTATTGAATACCTTCTTTGGTGAGGTGTCTGTTTAAGACACTTGCCCATTTTCTATTGGATTTTCTTATTACTGAATTTTAGCTGTTCTTTGTATATTCTAGATACATGTCTTTTAGCAGATATGTTTTGCAGATATTTTCTCTCACTCTGGAATGGATCTTTCTATTTCTGGCACAGTGCTTAGAAAAGTAAAATTTCTTAAATTAATGAAATCTAGTTTATCTTTTTTTTTCTTTTAAGATTTTATTTATCTGTCAGAGAGAGAGAGTGAGCACAAGCAGGGGAGCACCAGGCAGTGGGAGAAGCAGGCTTCTTGTTGAGCAAGGAGCCGGATGTGGAGCCCAGTGTGGAACCTGAGCTGAAGACAGACGCTTAAACAACTGAGCCACCCAGGTGTCCCTCTCTCTGTTTTGTTTTTTTTTTTTTTCTTCTTTTGCAGATCATGCTTTTGGTGTTATATTTAAACAATCTTTGCTTACCTCAAGGTCAGAAAGGTTTTCTACTGTTTTATTCTAGATGTTTTAAACTTTTAGGTTTTACATTTAGGTTTAAGATCTATTTTGAGTTAATTTTTTTTAAAGATTTTATTTATTTATTTGAGAGAGAGACAGGGTGAGAGGGCATGAGAGGGGAGGTCAGAGGGAGAAGCAGACTCCCCATGGAGCTGGGAGCCTGATGTGGGACTCGATCCCAGGACTCCAGGATCATGACCTGAGCCGAAGGCAATCACACAACTAACTGAGTCACCCAGGTGCCCTTGAGTTAATTCTTTTATGTGATACAAGGTATGGGTTGAGCTTCTTTTTTTCTTTCTTTTCTCTTCTTTCCTTGCCTTTTTTTTTAATTTGCATAGAGATGCCCCTTTGTTGAAAGACTACATTTTTCCATTGGACTGACTTTGCATCTTTGCTGAATATCAATTACCTATATATTGGTAGGTGAATTTCTTGACCTTGGACACTATTTTACTCCACTGATCTACACGTTTCTTTTTTTACTTGTTCTTTTGTTTGTTTTCCCCTTTGTCCTATCTCTACTCCTATTTTTCTTCACCCTGATATAGGCTTTTTATTGTCTATATAACATGTATATATATGTTGTGTCTCTATATCTATGTGATATATTTATCACATATAAAATACATTATGTATGCATCTTAAAATATAGTTATTTTGTATAACATGTTTTACAGAAATATTTTGTATATAGTCTTTATTCTGTTTGATACTTTTTATAAGTCATTGTAAAATGTTTATAGTCTCACTCATATTTCTCTTAGTAAATTTACCTAATGAACTGTACCTAATTTTTCCATAGTATCTGACTATGAGTATCCATTACATTCTGCTTGTTTGTTCCCAGAAGAATGTATACCTAGTATACATATGTCTTCAATTTTCTGGAACTACATAAAACATTACAATGGATATCCTTGTAGAAATACCTTTGTGAAACTCTGAGAGGATTTCTCTCAGTGTGGAGCCATTGGGCCAGAATGTATACACATATTCAATTTCATTATATACTGAGCAACCATTTCCCAGTAAAACCAGAACAATTTACTTTCCAACCAGTTGTGCAACTGGAGTCCTAGTTCTTTGCATCCTTGACAAAGCTTGGTATTATTTTTTTTTTCAGTTCAATAGGTGTAGAAGTGTACCATCTTTTTAATTTGCATTTTTCAAATTACTAGTAAATTAGAGCAATTCATTTACATGTAAACTACATGGGTTTCCCCCTTTTGTGACTTGTCTTTTAATTATTTGGTCAATTTTTCTATCAGTTTGCTATTCATTTCTGGTTTATTTGTGGAAGCTCCCATATTGTAGGTTAATGTTATTGAAAGAATTTTCTGCAGTGATGGAAATGTTTTATATCTGTGCCATATGATATAATAATACTAGTGATGTATGACTGTTGTACATTTGGAATATGGCTGGTGGCACTGAGGAAGTGAATTTTTAATTTAATTTAATTTTTAAAGAAGTATTTAATTTTAAATTCAATTTAATTTAAATTTAATTTAATTTTATGTAATTTCCACTAATTAGTCACTTGTGGTTGGTGTCTACTGTGCTGAAGAGTGCAGTGCCTGTCATTGCTCCCTTGGCAATGTTGACTACTTCTGTTAGCTTATTTCTGGCTGTTATCTGACTGCTATCTTTTTTTGTAGTCTTTTTCATTCAATAGAAATCTTCATTTTTGATCTGTAAAACACAACAATTTTTGACTGATGGTTTTCAGTTTCAGGGTTTTCTTTAATATGTACTTTCCCATGTTAAGGTCACAAAGATATTCTCTTGTTTTGTTTTGTTTTTTAAATTATGGTGTCAAATGATTCAGTCTTATTTTCCTCTGTGTAATCATATGGGGTTTTCTCTCCATAATCTATTAAATAATCTCTTTATAACTCATTGCTTTGTGGAGCCTTATTTATCATGTATCAAATTATGTTTATGTCTTTCTGAGCTCTGTATTCTTTCTATTGGTTATATCTATGTTGTGCTTATTCCATATGGTTTTGTTACTGCTGTTATGACATGTTTTAATATCCAATAGGATATGTACCTGGTTTTTTGGTCAACTTTCTCAAAATTGCCTTCACTTTAAATATGTCTTTATCTTTCATATAAACTTATTTTTAAACCTTAGTTGTGAGGCTTACCAACCAGCTTTCCAGTTGTTCAAGTGAAACATATATTTTTTCCATTCTATGCCCCATTATCATTTCCCTCCGTAGTCTGAAGAGAAATTCTGAAAAATTTCCAAGTGAGAGTCTACCACATGTCCATGGTCTCAATAACTTCCTTTGATTTTCCTAATAGGAGAAACCCAGTTTTCCACTCCCTTCTCTCCTCCTCCTTGCTACATACAGATAGGTTTTCCTTGTTTATTTATTCATCCCTGTCTACTTTTGCAAACCATCTGCTTCCATAAAAGTGCACTTAAAGAACTATTTAAAAATGTCACAGATCCCTAATTAACAAGTGAAAATTTCTATATTCTTAAAATTATTTTGGGAACACTGGATGAGGTAGCTTTCAAGTCCATCAGCAGTAGAGCCTTTCCAAATATATATATAGATACACACACACATATATATAAATATATAATATATAATATACACATATATAAATATATATATTTAACAAATTTATGTGTTAAAGATCTTATTTATTCATTTGAGAGAAAAAGAGAGCATAGAGGGAGAGGGATAGGGACAAGCAGACTCTTTGCTGAGCACAGAGCTCAATGCCAGGCTCCATCCCAGGACTGTGAGATCATGACCAGAGCCCAAGCCAGACGCTTAACCAACTGAGCCACCCAGGGGCCCCTCCATATATCTTATCGATCCTCAAAGTATTGGTTCTTAGGAGACAACTGAGACTCCAGAGGAACCCATTACAAAGCGAGTTAGCGCTAGCCTGAGGCTTGAATTCAGGTTTATCCACTTTAGTCTTGAAGTCTTAATAAGGAGTAGAGAGTGTTGTTTTGTTTTTATATTAAGCCTGTTGAGCCTGTTTACTTTGCAGAGTTCATTAACAGTCACCAAGTGTGATCCAGGTCAGTGAAGTAGAGAAAGGTATACCAATTATAAAAGTTAATTTGGAAGAATGGAAAGAATATAAGACCGCAAACTAATGTGAGTCTTCCAAACTATTTTTTAAATTCAGTACTTGAATGGTATAGATCTTTGGTTCTTTAAGGGGAAGAGAAGATGGTTTTGCTCCAAAGGAAACTTTGGCAATATCTGGAGACTTTCTCATTTTAACAACTGAAAAGATACTACTGGTACCTAGTCACATTATATTATATTCTTATATTACTCACTGTTGCTCAGGCAGCTTCAGTTTCCCCTTCTCTAAGAGGCAAGGCAAATTCTTCTCTACTTATTTCAGATACCTATTAGTAATAAGTGACATAGTAGACATGAAAGTTATTTGAAATTTGGAAAATGCGAAAAAACAAAGAATTTGTGGATGCTGAAGTGAAGTCACTGGGTGGAGAGTGTGGGTTTTTACAAGATGTTCATAGAGCTATGTCAAAGCTAGAATCCTGAACTAGAGCTCTATACAGACTCCAGTTAATAGTAATAAATCCATAATCTTTGTTGAATGCCTTTTAGTGTAGTTAACTTTGTTCCACATGAGCAAGTTTCCATTGTTACAGATAGAATTAATCTCTTAGAAATTCTGTGAATACATTTAGCATAATTATTTTAGTGCAGTTTTTCTCCCATGATTAGCAAACTAAGGCCTGGCAATAGACCTTTTATAAAAAAATAAATTATATGTATTTTAATTCAATATTTAACATCTTTTCATTAACTTGATTTTGTAAATAGAAATAAGGTCTGAATCTTTATCTAACAGTATGTTGCATTTCTCTTCCATTTTTGCAGATTTAACCTGTAAATTTTTCATGTATTTACATTTTGGGTGATCTACAATGCCCTTGATTAGTGTATTCATCCATTTCCCATCCATACAAGGCAATTAACCTTATTTTTTCCCCTGGAATCTATTTTTAGTATATTAGGGAAAAAGGAAATAGAACATAAAATGTCAGTAAAGAAATCGCCATGCACTCCATTTGCTCCCAGTTTTGAATAATATAGGTAAAGTATATGATAGCCCCAGGAAAACTCACAGTGTTGTTTCCTTACCACAAAAAGCATCCTGGGAATAACTTATATTGTAGAGAAGTAGATTCTTCCAAACCATTTTTAAAATTCAGTACTTGAATGGTATAGATCGATGGTTCTTTAAGGGGAAGAGGAGATGGTTTTGCTCCAAAGGAAACTTTGGCAATACCTGGAGACTTTCTCATTTTAACAACTGTAAAGATACTACTGGTACCTAGTCAGTAGAGGCCAAGGGTGCTGCTAAACATCCTACAATGCACAGGACAGCCCTGCAACAAAGTGTTATCCTGCCCACAATGTCAGAAGTGTTAAGATTGAGAAACCCTAGTTTAGATTCAACTGGCAATCAAGTGTCATGATTACTTGAAAAGAAATCTACTCTTTGAGGCTTGTGGATGGAAAAGGAGAAATTGCATACATATTGAAGTCAGTGTTTATAAAAAAGCCATGGCGGGATGCCTGGGTGGCTCAGTCTGTTAAGCGTCTGCCTTGCGCCCAGGTCATGATCTCAGGGGCCTGAGATCCAGCCCCGCATTGGGCTCCCTGCTCAGCGGGGAGCCTGCTCTCCCTCCTAGTGCGCTCTTTCTCTGGCAAATTAATAAATAAAATCTTTTAAAAAAATGAAAAGCCATAGTTTCAGCGTCCAGCTCTGCAACTCTGTGGTGTTACCTCTGACATTTTCAAGTTAGAGAACACAAAATCCAAAAAGGTAAGCATGAGAAGGGGTTAGGAATGCAGTGGTGTCCTTTGATGTTCCATGCAGTTTATTTTGAAGGGGTTTGGTGGGGGAGACGTGTTTTAGTACAAAGGAGTTGGAGAGAATATAGAATGTGTAGACTCAGGATTAATTCTGAAGAGGCAGGTATGGACCAGTCATTCTCTCAACTCAACCTTCGAGGGTACAGCAGACCGTGGTCCCAGGACCGGCAAGAGTGCTGGGACGCAGGGTTTAGGTTCGGGCATGGCCACTGGCCGTAGTGAAACCCTTGAACAGCGGACTGGAGTCTCGAGACTCTGACGAGCACAGACAGGAAAGGGGCTGCTGGGTCCCGGGAGCACCAACCGTCTCCCTCACAGGAACAACGACGAGGCCAGGGAGTCGTCAACCTACATTGAGCTTAGAGCAGCATCTGACGCTGCGCAGGCGTGGGGAGGGATGTTCGTGGGTGGCGGGGTGCAAGGGTCTAGAGCCCCGGCAGGTGGAGCGATCCTCAGGCGCCTTCCTGGCGAGGAGAGGTCCTGAGGGCGGAGCTTTCATAGCTCCGCGGTTTAGGCTACTAGCGTCCCCGGAGGTCTCTGAGTGCCTTGGAACAGACGTTCTGCGCCCTCTGCGTACCCGCTGAGTACCTCTGTTCCACATGTCCTTTCTTGGGGAGAGTCCTGGGGGAACCCATAGCACGCCATGGGCTCAGGGTGAGCCCCAAATGTGCCCATCCCAGCCCTCTGCGCCACACTGGACTTCACCTCTCTGCACAGGTTTTTGTTTTTTGTTTGTTTGTTTGTTTTGCCGAGAGCCCACAGTGGGCACTGTTGATTGTCGATTTTGTCTGCTTAGACATCCCAAGAACTGAAAGTTCCCAAATGGTTCTTGATTTCCCCCATTTTCGGGAGGAGGATGGAGTAGTCTGGGAGAAGATCGGTGAGATTTTACCTAGTGGAAACAATTAAGTGACGTAAATTAACGTGTTTCAGATAGGTTTGTTTTTATCATTCTAAGCTTTCTTCATGGTTCCAAAAGCCCTCTTTTATTCCCTTGAACAAATATGACCTGAAGTTAGAATGTGGAAAATGAAGTTCACGTTGAGAGTAAAACTTAGAGAGTTCTCACTGGATAAACAGACCGATTTAATAGAATAGTTTTGTTCAGCTGAAGCAGGGCTGGTTAACGATATGGCAGGATAAGTCCTTTCAAAAAGCTGAAGACAAATTCTAATTATCTGTTCCTTCATCTAGAAATAACATTGGTTTTTATATAAGTCCACTGTGTGCAGGTCTAGACTTTTAAGAATGAATAGTTTCAATCTTACTGGGCTGTATGAAAACTTTGTAAGATAAGCCTTTACACTCTAAAACTCAAAGTTATCTCAGTGGATAAGTGAGTACCCTCATATAAGTAGGCTCACCTGAGCAACTTGACATCCGTAATATGTGTCCTGTTTTTCCTGATTGCACTAGAATTTACCTTGACTCAGTATCTATGAATTTTTTATTTTGCTAAATACTGATACTTATCATCAGCAAACTATGGTTAAGAGATTATCCTACATTTTATTTATATGGATCGCTATACTATATCTATGTAATACATTTGAAGGTAACTAAAGCAGCTGCTCTGATTTTATTGTGAATATACATATATCTGTGGATTTGAGGGGTTGGGAATTTGCTATACCTTTTTCTGGTTGATACTAATTTGAGTAAAGATTTTTCAGCCCTTGTGAGGTGTTACTTCGCATTGCTTAGGTTGGGTGGATAGTCTTTGCAAATCAATTCTGTAAACGTATCCATCAGTTATTTCCAAGGTTACGGTTGGGAAAATTCTCTCTTTTTAACTTCCTTTCTAAGATACCATAATATGACATTAAAATTAGAAAATTTCAGCCAAGGAATATAAGAATGTGCCAGTATGTTGGGCACATTCCAAGTCAGTTCTATACCACCCAATGGGACTTGAAAATAAGATAGTGAAATTGAGTTTTCAATTCTGAGCTAATCAGTTCATAGGAGAATATGTTAGGGGTAGGTGGAGGTTTGAGGAAAACATTGAGACCTGTGGATAAGGCTTTTTGGGGCCAAATTATTAGTGCTTGCAGGCCTTTTTCATAGAGGAATGGAAGGGGATGCTTTACAAGAAGGGGAATCTTCCCCCCTCACCTGAAATTAACTTGGAGAAGATTTAAGTTTTTGGTTTCTATACCATATGTGAACATAATATTGGTACCTATCTCAAATTTTATTCTGCGATGTAATTATTAACAGTGCCTGACACAAGCAAATATTATTTATTAATATCATTGTTTTGTTTTTGTTTTTTTAAACATCAATGCCATAGCTCCTTGTTCAGGTATTAGGCTCAGTTAGGTACTGATTTATCAGCTATTATGACTTGGCTGAGGTAATGCAAACCAACAGATTTCTTTCTTTCTTTTTTAAGATTTTTGAGAGTGAGCGCGTGAGAGAGCATGCACACA
>PISX010017442.1:0-43285 GCA_004024625.1 Mellivora capensis
TCATGAGAGGGGACTGTAGCACACATCACTAGCCTGGGGAAAGTTCCAGATTCAGAATTCAAATATGGTGTTTGCTGAATGTGTATCACTTTTCCAACATCATAAAGTTGAAAATTCGTGAGTCAAACCATCACGAATCAGGGGCTCTCTGTATTTCACTACAGAAATTTATAAAAGCCTGACACGTCACTAATGTGAACTCTGGGATTTCGGGTTTACAGATAGGATAGATGATTGGCTGGTGTTTGATACATAATAACAGCCCTCCAAAAATAAAGACACTTTTCTTTTCCACTTCAGCTGCGATGGTGCTACTTCAAGTGGAGAATATTTTATGAACGTGCAAAAATATCAGTGAAGGCTCTCCCTCAACCCACATTTTCTGCCAGTGATGCCACTTCAACTTATAGTCTGATTCTAAATCACTGCTACTACGTATTCCCGTCCCTTGTTCTTCTCTTTCCATTTTCTTCAGTTCTTGGCAAATATGTTGTATCTTCCAACCTGTTCAGGAATTTTTCCCTGACCTATTACAATACATTTTTACCAGGACCCTACATGGAGTCTCAAACTCCTTTTAAATTTTGCTCTTTCAGAAGCAGGGAATGACTTTAGTGCCTATTACAGACTAGAATATATTGAGAGGTCAATTTCACTGGCAAGATGCTAAAACATACTGCTACTCTACCTCCTTCAAACCAGTAGTAAGGTAAATACATCTTGAGAGAAGGAAAGAAATTATTCAGATAAATTCATGTTGCCTCCCTTAAAGTCTTGTCCATAGTGAATATACTGGAAAATATGTCTAAAATATGTCCATTGCTTCACCAGAGGCCAAATCTAGCATTTTGAAGTTAAGAGATTGCTGGATTCTGCACAGAGACATTCCATTGTCTCAGGAGAGTAGCAAGTACCTGTGTGTGCTAGGTTAGGGATAGAAGGTGTTTGAGCAATGGGGAGCTTCAAGCCATTGCCTATCAGAGCCCAAGAAGAGAGCAGTGTTTCTAGAGGCTCACTCTGGCTTACAGAGGTCTCAGTGCAACCACACATGAATAGATGAATTTTAAAGTGGTTGTTTATAAAGAGCCTTTAAAGATATTCTAAGATGCATACAAAATCATGTAAAAAAAGGAAACAAAATTAATTCCTGTATAGTTTGTTTCTTTATCTGATGTAATAAAAGACAAGTTGTATTTATTGTTTAATGAGTTATTTCTTGCAAAAGCCTTCGTCTAATGTATAAAGATTGTTTTTCAGCAAGAGCTATGCGGCAAACTTATGCTCCATACAAACGTATAAACTAATTATTATTTGGGTTTCTTCTGGTGTCTTTAAACCTATGATTAAAAAACTTAATAATGTGCATGTAAAAAACTTTATTAATGATGCTATTGGAGATACTCACTCACACCAAAAACATAAATTTAACTTTTTTTAGTAAATCAACAGATTTCTTTCTTCCACAAAAATATTTTGGCAATGTGGAAGGAGATGCAGCAGTCGGGATCACAGAGTGAGCTCCTTCCTCCATTGATGCCAGCTTGTTGACTTGGCAGGCAGCCTTGGTCAAGAAATACAACCATCCTTCTGCCATTTGTTAAATTTGCATAATTAAGAACCAATTATACATGGTATTGTTTTGTAGCAGGCTTCTCAGCTGGCTTTCCCTTATTATAGCTTCATGCTACTCTCCCATTTTGATTACCAGAAATTACTTTGACTTTTTGTTATTCTAATGAGGAGGTTAAAAAAGAAAGCATACCTATCAGAATGATACATAATTATTGAACTTGAAGAATGATCTCATGAGTGAAATATATTTAATGGATGTTTTCATTTAATTCCATTGACGTGCATGGTAAAAATGGCTTAGTGTAACATTTGATGTGTGTGTGTGTGTGTGTGTGTGTGAGAGAGAGAGAGAGAGAGACATACTTATGTGTAGTGGGCTGCTTTTAATTAAAAGTATGAAACTTCTCAGAAAGTTTGGCATTGGGTGCCTGGATGGCTCAGATGGTTGAACGTCTGCCTTTGACTCAGGTCACGATCCCAGAGTCCCAGGATCAAGTCCCGCTTAGGGACCCCTGCTCAGTGGGGAGCCTGCTTCTCCCTCTGCCTCTCTCTCTCTCTCTCTGTCTCTTATGGAATAAATAAATAAAATCTATTAAATTTTAAAAAGAAATTTTGGTATTATCAAGTACTCTTATTTTTTCTTTTGTTTGAAGTATCTTGTGATTATTCTTTTAATATTTCCCACTGATCCTTCAGTCAATCCACACTGTGATTATAGTGTGGTCGCATGAAATTTCTGAAAGTAGTTTACCTGGACAACTAGTTGCATGACATAATAGACTAGTCAATCCTGTAAAAATCAGCAAGATACTAGGGTGTCAACTTTAAATTTTGCAAGTTTATATCTCAGTACAGTGAGAGTCAGTCAATAGTTCCCTTCACAAGCTGCTCCTGACAATTTTTCTGAAATGTTTATAGACTCTACAATATGCCTTTAGTTAATACTGTGCTTCTGAACTGTTTTATGTGAAGACGCTAGCATATACTAATGAGACATTTATGAGCTAATAATATTGGCTTCCAAGGAAAATCTTTTTAAAAAAATAGAAATATCTTACTTCAAAAGAGGATTTTTAAAGCCTCCCCTCACAAAATTGGCATTGAGAGATTGTACCTGAGTTAAGAGATCTCATTGAAAAAAAAGTTTCATGCCTGGTTGATACTCGCGTAGCAACTTACGTAGACATTTTTTTTTAATTTGTGAAATAAAAATGAATAGAATAATATTGTGAATGTGAATACCTGAGCAAACAATTATCATGGTATAATGGACAGTATTGCTAAGGAACCCTAAATTCTTCATAGAATTTTGTGAGTAAAAATGGCCTTCACTGATCTAAGCTCAAAAGGGAATACTGTGCATCACATGTGGCTAGATTCCAGGATTTTTTTAAAAAATGTCTTCAGTAAAGGTGCTCCTATTTCTTGACATTTCTGTGTGTTTTTTCCTTAGCTATTATAGAGTTATCAAATAGATCTGCCATTTATATCCATTCATATTCAAGTAAACAATAAATGGTTTCTTCTCCAGAAAAGTCAATAAAAGCCTCATCATGCTTAATTGGCTTTGATTGGTGACATAGCTCTCTGAGAACTACTCACTCTGGTCAAGAAACACAGAGCTGATGACAGACCTGAATCAAGGGTCCACCCCTGGTCTCAAACACATGAGAGTCATTATAATATAGAGGAGGCATGAAAAGTACAAATGATTGAGTTAGGAAGAATTTTCTCAGATTGAATGAAGGGCTTGACCCAGATTAAATATAAAGGATATTGATTTGCAGGCTGTAACTTTATGATATAAAACCTTATAAAATTAGTAGACCCAGTCACTTAGACAACTGTTCCAGTCACTAAATGGTAGCTTAGGGGTGCCTGGGTGGCTCAGTGGGTTAAGCCTCTGCTTTCGGCTCAGGTCATGAACCCAGAGTCGTGGGTTTGAGCCCCGCATCGGGGTCTCTGCTCCACAGGGAGCCTGCTTCCTCCTCTCTCTCTGCCTGCCTCTCTGCTACTTGTGATCTTTGTCTGTCGAATAATTAAAATCTTTAAAAAATAAAAAATAAATGGTAGCTTAGCATCCTTCAAATATTGGATCTAAATTTAGGCATGTATTATTGGACCAGCATATCTAGCAGATATCTATCCTATTTTAGATAACTGGGGAAGGTAAAAGTGGCCCTTGAGGCCTAAATTCCTTTAGAGCACAATTAAACCTGGATAATAATGGCTAAATGAATATTCTTATAGAAGACCCCTGTTGGGGCGCCTGGGTGGCTCAGTGGGTTAAGCCGCTGCCTTCGGCTCAGGTCGTGATCCCGGGGTCCTGGGATCCATTCCCACATCAGGCTCTGAGCCTGCTTTCCTCCCCCCCTCTCTCTGCCTGCCTCTCTGTCTACTGGTGCTCTCTGTCAAATAAATAAGTAAAATCTTTAAAAAAAAAAAAAGCAGAAGAAGAAGACCCCTGTTGATGCCACAAAATTCTTTGGATGGGCTGCACAATTTAGAATGATTCTGAGAACAACTGAAATGATTCCAGTGGTAATTTACCCTTTGAAAATTAAATCTGCATTATTACATATGATCCTAATGATCCCAGGAGAGAGACTGAGAGTATTTTTTTCCATCCAGTAGTAAACTAGGGTTTGTGGTAGGCCAAATGGCTTTCTAGAGTTGTATAGTTGTGTTGAATTAGATCTTGGACAATAAACTACATCCATCTTATGATATTGAATTAAGTACATTGCTACTCTATTTTGTCTTTCACAAGAATACTAGCTTTAGTGAATAATGTGAATGATATTTATTCCAAAAATGTTTCCTACTTTCAATGCCAATTTAGTCATCCATTGATGTCTTATCATCATTCTTGAGAAGTGAGTGGCACATAATCTAGATTTAATACCTATTTTTGAATAATTACATGGATGCAGTATTCTTGAATATAGAGACTTTCTGTACAATCTTCATAACCAAAAATGGCAACCTCACACGGTGGAATACCAGATAGCATTGTGAATAAGTATTAGCAGCAAAAAATACACACTAAACATAGTGTAAGCATAGCGTAGAGTTGGTTCATTAATCAACAGAATAATACAATAGAATAGAGAGATGGACCTTGAAACATGGGGAAAGAAAGATTATACATGAAATAATGTTGGTACAGGTGTTTAGTATCTTGAAAAAAAAAAATTGACCCTCACTTTAGTCTTTACAAAACACATTTCAAGTGGACCAGAACTTTTAAATAATAGCAATGAGGAGAATAAAATGTCTAGAAGACATAAAACAGCGTGGTTAATAAATTGGAGTAGGGATTGCCCTTCTGAGAAACATAGAAAACCCAGAAGTATTAAAGGAAATTGCTAAGATATGTTACAATATAAGAAATTAAAATATTTACATAAAATTAAGAAAATGCAAGAGAAATTAGAAAAATATTTATAGCACATGTCACATAAAATAGTATTATACAGGTCACACATTATATATAAATATTATAACACTATGTGATATATTTTGTCATTAACTTACAAATGAATAACTTAAACAGAAACTCAATATACTGTTTTGCCAACTACATGAACAGGCAAATCATGGGAAAACATGAAACAATACTTAATTTTACTCAGAATCAACAAAACTACAGCATCAGTGTAATTCTATTTTTCAGCTATAATGTGACTAAAATTTTAGTATTATTGGCAAGAGTGTTTATGTTTTCATAAAGTCTTGGTAGAAATGTAAAAGACATATAGTATTTGACTTAAACTTACTTTTTTTGGAATTAAACTAAAAATATCCTTACATATTTGCCAAACCACTTACAAGCAAATATATTCATTCTAGCATTGTCTATTAACTGGAAACAAGAGTCAGTTAAGTAAACTGTGATACACCCATATAAGGAGCCGCTGTGAAAATAAATGAAGTAAATTTATGTGAGCTGGTACAGAACCATCACTCACAACGTGGAGTTAAAGAAAAAACAAGTGAAATTTTAAAATGTGTTTGTGTGCCCTTGTGCTTTAAAAAGCAAATAAATATGGAGTATTTCTGAAAGGATCTGCAAGCAACAGTTAGTATATTTGTGTTTACCCAGATTATTCATTCATAATGTTATCATTAAATTATTTTTACCACACATAAAATTACTTTATCAGATAAGTAAAACTACTTTTTAAAACAAATTATTCCGGCAAATGTAGATTCATATTGCCTTGATTTTACACTTAACAATTCTTAATCAAGAACCTAACTGATTCTTAGTTTCCTCTTAAACTTACTCTTGAAAACTCTAAAAATGTGATAAGGAAATGATACCTCGGAGAAGCTGCTGATGGCATAAGCTACTTGAACTATATGGTTGTTTGATTTTTTTTTTCCTTCTAATTCATCCTGAGACAGATCTTTGGCCTGAGCTGAGTTCTGCAAACAAGACCACATGGTCTCATTACTGAATGCCCAGTTGGTTTCTAAACAAGGATCTGTAACTGGTGTGCCCTTCTTCACAACTCTGCTTTAGTTCCCACTGCTCATCAATAAACCATGATGTGCTACACAGAACCCAGTGCCTTGGGGCCAGCCTGAAAATGATGGTGGACCATAAAAAATTGTATGTGCCCACCAAATCACCGCAGAGAAAATCCAGGGACAAAGCTCAAAAAAAAAAAAATCCCCAGAGGACTAGTCCCAACTTAAAAGCAGCAACAAAAATAAACAAAGAGAGAAAACAAAGCAAAACAGACCAACATGTAACCATAAAAATATAGACAGTTTTAAAAGGTGATAATGGAAATGATATTTTGGGTTCTGCCTGCCGTTTGCTGCATTCCCCCATTGAAGTTAGCATAAACAAAAGTCTAAAGCATGCTCTCTGAATGAATCCATAACTAGATAATGTTTCCTGTCTCTAAGTAGATGGTTGTGGTACTACTAGAACTTAATAATTGTAAGGCGCTTAGAAACTGAAGGACTCTGTAGGTACACTAATCAGGATACTACTGTTCAGCAGGCCCAGAATTTAGTTTCTTTGTTTAAACAAGAAAATCACATGTACCTATGAACCCACCTATATTCCACTACTTAAATGTAGAAACTGGTTCTGTAATTTAAACTTACAATTTTTTATATTGTATCTTCTCTATTCAGATGCTTTCCCTATGTTTTTCAATCGTTGTATCTTTTGTTCAGACCATTCCCACTGGAAGTATTCTCAAGAGGCAATTAGGGAATTTTTCCAATTTGATCGATGAATTCTCTGCCCCTTAACAAAAGTGAACAACTGTCAGATAAGGAAATGATGTTAAACTGTACAAGTGAAGTAAAAGGGTACCATAAAGAATGATTTTTGTGTAGTTAAGCAGAATGTTATTTAGTTCATGCAATCGATTTGCATTTTTGGTCACTGACTAGGTAACAATATGAAAAATGAAAGGGGCACTAGAATAAAAAAGTTTCTCTAACTTGAAGAATTTACCCTATAGCCGTGGATAGATATTTCAGTTACCAAAAGCTTACCAGCCAATGCATTATTATTCTTACAATTGCTGTTGGTGCAGCCTTCTTCAGATTGCCTAGGAAGAGAGTGATCGATTTCGTGTGGGGGTTAGGAAGGAAGTAGTAAGGCAGAGCAGGGTAGAATGAATGGAATTCCATCAGGCACACAAGTTGAAAGGGACGTTAAGTGGAATATGAATAGTATGGGCAAGGGAATGAAGGGGTCTGTGGTTTGCTAAACAGTGGTAGTTAATTATAGCTCGTACTAAGAATGTTCAGGAGTCAGTGACCATCTAGAAAGGTGGGAAGTTGTCAGATGAGCCAGAGCCTTTCATCCATGGCTGAGAAACTGAAAATTAATTTCGGAGACATGGAAGTTGGAAAGTGAATTATTAGGTGTGTATGTCTTCATTCTAGGAGCGCAGTGAACAGTGGATTGTAGTAGACACACTCGGAATCCAGTTCGGAAATGAGGAAGGCCTGACTCACACAGTCATTTCTGTAAGGCAGATTTGGTGATAAGACTCTCTCGTTCAAGATCTGACTCTGCCAATTTCTAGTTGTGCGAACTTGACAGTCTTTTAATCTCCCAAAACCTCTTTTTCCTCACTTAAAATAGGAATAACATCTGAACCTGCCTTTAAGGGTTATTAGGAGGAGGGAATGAGATAATGCGTGGAAAATGCAAGGCAGTTCCTGGAACCGGATACTAGGTATTCAACTGTAATGGAGAAGAGAGATTGGTCTTCTCCAGCATTGCCATCAGTTGGGAGGGCTATACTGTCAATTCCAGATAGGAACAGATCTATTCTTGCCATATTGGAAGAAAATGTTTGATTCCCTAAGGAATTTTTGGCAAAGGGATAAACTCATCTTTGGGGGAAAAAAAAGTTTTCCTTTGTAGATATTAATGCACTTGACTTTTAGAGTTTTAATATTTATCAATGATTTTAATTCAAAGAGGTAAATGCAACTTAATGTGGGAAGACTTACACTGCCTCCCAAATACCTGTATGCACTTCTACACCCTGCTCGGCCCTCCCTCTGTGAAAGGTATCTTATTTTCTTTTCTTGGTAGAATTTGACTTAGCAAACAATAAAGCAAGTCCAAAAAAGGAAAAAAAAAAAAAAAAAGGATCTTTTAAAATCTGCCTGGTGCATTGTGCGGCGCGACCTGGTGCCACGCGGTGTTTGAGATGTGGACGTAGGCTCCTATCTTTGTTTGTGAGCCACATGCATCATTGGCAATGGGAGGCAATGTGCCCTTTGAGAGGCACTCATGTGTATACCCGAGCCGTGCTGTACTTAAGTCTAGTTCCATCCTCGCCTTTGGAGCAGCTGTCACAGAATTCAACCACGGAAAATGGAGACTAAATAAAAAAGGGAGGCTTTAAAAAGGTTACTATTTTATTCTTCTTACACTGTTTTGTGCTAAAGACACTGATGGCAGATATCGGTTGTAGGTAAAAAAAACTCCCAGCCTTAACATGAATGTTCAAGGAACTTATTTCTAAAACCAACTTTGGAAAAATGAAAATAGTTTATTTTCTAAACGTTATTTAGCCTAGTTACAGGATTAATGAGGAGTATATTTTTTTAGACTTTTTTTTCCCCTACTACATAGTTCAGAGGCAGTACAAATTACTCAGGAAAAACAAAACTGCCCGTGTGAATTAATGCTGAAAGCAGGAAGAGTCTGATATCTGCATCAAGGGACAATATTTTAAGAATTCATGAATTTCCCTTTACTTATTCATTTGCAAAGGTTAAATGTGAGTTGTTTTATGCAGTACTTTATGCTTTGATCAGTCTCAAGTGACTGTGTTGACTGATCTCATCTCCCTCGTGTGAAATGCAACTGAGAAAAACAAAGGAAGAAAAAAAACTTCTGTTGCCAAGATGTGCAATTGGTCCATTTGAAATAAAAATTTACCTATCAGAAATTGCTATTGAAGTGCAAAATACCATTTCATTTATTGGTGACTTTACACAATGTCAAATGACCATGATCTGAAATGATGGCACAGTGTCACAGGATAACCGCTAAAGATTCTAAAGATTTTCGTTCTAATCCAGGTTTGCCATTTTTTTTTAATCAGTGTTGCGTGTTTTAAAGCCCTAGTCATCCAACAAATGTTTATTCCCCACCCACTGTGTGTCAAGCAATCTGAGGCACTAGGGAGTAAGACAATTACTCCCCAATGAGATGAGTCCCTCATCTCATTGGCCTTACATTTAATGAGGGAAACAGAAAAATAAATTTGCTCAAGTCAAGATAACTTGGGGTGATGATAAATGCGCAGGCAGTAAAATAAGGAATGACTAGTGGTGTGACCTAGAGCAGGTTTTTAGATCCAGCCCATCAGAGGAGTGCATATTTGATAATGTCCTCGGATGCATCCCCCAGCGAAATGGGACTACTTCTTAAGAAGTAAAAAGGATAAAACAGCATTTGTCATGCACACCACACAGACCATTTTTAAGGACTGAATGTGATGATACGTAAATTAAAACTTAGTTCAGTATATTCATATATTATTTATAGTCAATATAAATAATATATTATATAATGTGTATTTATTCAAATCAATGAATCTGTAAAGAGCTATAGAAGTAAAACAGCACTATTCGGCTGACAAGCAGATTTCTAGAAGAGGAATTTAATTTTTTTTGTCAAGTTGTTACGCCTTTTGACTTTTTTTGGTAATAAGTCTTTGGACCAGCACATAAATATCACACAGTGCACTCCGTTCTCTAATCTTGGTTAAGAATGCGAACACTGTGGGGATGCCTGGGTGGCTCAGTTGGTTAAGCAACTGCCTTTGGCTCAGCTCATGATCCCATGGTCCTAGGATTGAGCCCCACATCGGGCTCCTTGCTCAGCTGGGAGCCTGCTTCCCCCATCTCCCTCTCCATGCTACTCTGCCTACTTGTGCTCTCTCCTTCTGTGTCAAAAAGATAAGTAAAATTTATTAAAAAAAAAAATTCTTTTAAAAGAGTGCCAGCTCTGAATTTAGAGAACAGAGATAAAATCCAAGCTTCATCAGTTAGTATCTGTGCATCCTTGGGAAAGTTAACTTCTCCATGCAGCAACCCTTAGACGACTCCTTGAATTATAGTTTTTTAAGAGCTTAAAACATAGTTAGAACATGCATTTGGCTAGCTCTGTCTCACATTCAGAGTTAACACAAAATAAAATTACATGTTATTGTTGCTATTGTTGAAGTTTTATTGTTGGAAACACAATCATTTTCTCCCTGGTAAAGAGAGGGCCAAGTGATGGGAGAATTGGCTCTTAATGCCATGTGCTTTTACCATGAGGAAGTCTTGAGTTTGAATTATCATTTCTTCTGAACTTTGCTTTCCAAATCTGTAAGATGTGGATCACGAAGTCTCACCACTACTGTGGCCTACCCACTCTCATAGAACACACCTGGACCCTCCTGATGACAACCAGGCTAGCATTTTAAAACTATCAACTAGATTACCTGCCCGTGTGGTTGGAAGTCGGTCTCAACTTTTACAGAGGTCTGCATGGAGCTACACCATTAGGCTCTTGTCCGACTTGACCCTTATCCATTGTTCAAAATGTACTACTGTTTTTATTTGTACACCTAAGGCTTTTCCAACTGAGAGCCTTTGCACACACTGTCTTCTGCTGAAACATTTAGGCAGTTATATCTCATTCTTCTGATATCAGCTTAAATAGAACTCAGAAAAGCCTTTACTTCCAGACTAACCCCCAAACATATGCACCCCTGTTACACCATTGCCTAAATGCCATGAATGAATGAATGAATGATTTATCACACAATGTAGATATGATAGACACGCCTTTCCTTGCATTTGGAAAGTCAATAAAATAAGGTTATTTTTCTTTTCTCAAGAGTTCAATTAAAAATGATGGTGCCTTTTTTGGTTTGTTTTAAAGTAGAAATACAGTGGAGAGTAACAGAGCCCTGCACCACGCTGGCTCTTTTCACTGTCCCCATGCTCTACTCTACGCTTCCACATTCTTTTCTTTCTCATTCACCCTGTTTCCGGTGATGGAAACAAAGCTATGCATGTATTCTTCCTTTTACTGCAACTCAAAGCTCTGACTTTATTTTCATTTACATTGTGTTTTGGCACTATGATAGATCCTCTGAGACCTTCAAGCAGATCATGAGATTGTGAGTTCTGGAATGTTTGGGATTCTGTTCTTTTTTTTTTTAAGTTTGCATTTACTCCATTGCTTAACACAATGATTAAAATATCTTAGAAATTTTTTGTTTTATTTGAATGAGAAGACGTCAGGACATTCATGAAAATAAACCCACCTATTTACATCAAGAAAAACATACACTAGACTAAATAGCAAAAGACTGAGATTTCAGATTAAGATAATTTCTCCAGGAATGATATTCGAAGTTGGATTAAGTTGTATCATTTCCATATTTTAATGGTAGACAGGAAGGGAGATGCAAAACATTAAAAGTGGGAAGTAGAAGATAATAGAGAATGAAGTTAAAATTTTAAAATAAAATCTGTATGATTTGGCCCACCAATCTACACTTCGAATTCTTGAACAGAGTACAGATTTTATTCAGTCCCTTTTTTGGATTATTATGTGAGAATTGAAGGGCTACTTCATCTTTCTGTACGGTATTTGAGGGGAGGATTGGGGATTTTTTTTTTTTTCAGTATGAGCTGCTTTCTTCCTCTTCAAAATATATTCTTCAGAGAAACAGCCACATCCGCATGCCAGCCCCAGAGCAAAGGGTCCTCTTCAGAGGCTGGGGGCACCTGTCAACCTCTAGCAGTTCTTAGTCTCTGCTGCCTCAGGTTCAAGGTCAGTTGCAGGGACTGGGTGTTGAGGGCTGGTGGACCGTCAGTGTATGCCACTGCCTGATTAGTAAAATCAACCTCCTGGAGGCTTCTAGAGCTTGTTCAGGATCCTGCCGTTTTCAGAGAGCAATGCTCCTAGAAGATTTTGTTAAGAAAAACGATGACCTTTTCCTTCCCTTTCATTCATTAAAAGAGGCCTTTGGCTAGAAGGCCCTCAGTTACCACTTCGCGGAGGATGCGGAAATCAGAGTTTATCAGTCCATCTAAAGCTTGCCTTAGCAAATTGACCTCTGGATTCCAGAGAAAGTGATTTGGAACACAGCCTCCTTTACTGAGTCCCCGGAATTGTTCTTTCTGCTTGTTTTCCTCCACGCTCCCTAAATCTAATTGAGATTCTTTATGAATAAGTGCCGGTAAGCGTCATGGAATATCAGGAAATTTACTACTCAAACAGAGATGTAAGCCATCAGCTGACTGTTGTGATGAGCCCCGGTGTTGTATGGAAGTGTGGCACTAGATTGTACATCTAAAACTAATATTAGACGGTATGTTAACTAACTGGAATTTAAACAAAAACTTAAAAAACTCCCAAAACAAATACCTATATGGTCCTTACTATTTTCTAAGCTCTGTTTCTCTACACAGACTATCTGTGAATTAAATGTTAATATCATCCCTATGTTATAGGTGAGGAAACTGAGGCTCGGGTTAAGTTATTTGCCCAAAATAGCACAACTATTAAGTGACAAAATTAGCATTTGAAGGAAACAGAGTGACTCAGAGTTCCCTAACTACTCCACTATACCAAACTAAGGAACAGAGTCTAGAGGGAAACAAAAGCTTATTTGTAAATTTAAAGAGTTCATACTCAGAAAAGATAATCATTTTTGTACTTGCCTAATTGTTGGCTTGGACCTTGAAGATAATTATATTGAGAAAAATGAACCGCTGGGGTTTTTTGTTTGTTTGTTTTCCTGTTTCTCTCAAATAAGCTTAAGTTTTGTCTCTGGAATGAGATTTATTTTGTTAGAGGTCAATAGTCCTGGGAGTTATGCATGTATATACTGAAAAACTTATTAAAATTTTTCTTCATATCTTCTCCTTGGAGTTATTTCCATTAATATGTCCCCAGGTTCTCTGGAAGGTGAAAGTTTTCTTCTATGGAAATTCACCTTGAACATAGACATCTACCCTATTACATTTAAAAATTTGTGTGCTCTATTTGTTTAGCCATTTCACAAATAATAAAATTGTGTATCACTAAGACATTTATTAACCATCTGTTCTAGATGGTAGAAATTAAAGAAGAAAAAGAAAGAAAACCTGAGATACGCAAACAATGTTCTCATGAAGCTTATGTTCCAATGGAATGAGACAACATTTAACATACATTCAAATAAATATGCAAAAGCAAGTTCAGATTTTGAAAAATGCTTAAAAAAAAAAGCAAATAAAAAAAAGATATGAGTAGATGAGCCAAGGCTATGATTCTTAGATAGGGGTAGGGAAAGGTGTCAGGGAAGAACTTTGTGGTATAGCAACATTTGAGGTAAGACCTAAGAAGCGTTGGAACCTGCTCAGCAGAGAAAGGAATAGAGAATTTAAGGCATAGAAAGTGCTATGTGCAGAGGCAAGAATGAACTTGGTCTCTTGTTTGAAGAGAAAGTCCAGTGTGAACGAAGGGAAGATAGGCGCATTGTGGTTTAAGATAAAGATATGAGGGATGATGTAGGCTATGTAAAAGGATGCTTATTACCGTGTTCTGAATATAATGGAAAGTCATTTACAGTTCTAAGTAGGAAACTTAAGTCTGATTTATATTGTTAACCAATCACCCTGGTTGCTTTCTGGGGAGCAGATTCCAGAGAAAGACTAGCAAAGAATCAGAGAGAGTGGTTCAAGGACTACTATAGTAGCACAGATCCAAGATACAGGGTACTTGGAGAAAGGTGGTAGCGATAGACATGAAGAGAAGTAGAGGTGCATTTTATTCATTGAGCCAACAATATTTGGTGACTGAATGGATGTGGGAAGTGTGGAAACCAGGGGTGGGGTGGGGAATAAGGAATGACTTAAGCTTTTGGCTATCACAATTAGATAGAGAATGATAACCATCGGCGTGCATATATATTGGTGATGGGACTGAAAATAAAGATTTTCCTTTTTAGACAAGGTAACCTTAAGAGAACAATTAGACATCAAAGTGCATATTGCAAATATTTATATGTGAATCTGAAGTTCTTTTAAAAAAATATAATGCGTGTTTATAGTTTACTTTTTACTTTGATTTTATTTCCTTAGAAGCTTTTTAATGGTTAAGTATTAATTTAAGAGCTTATGCCTTTGAATTATCTAAATGCTCTAAAAATATCCTTTGTAACTGAAAATAAATATTTAATTTATAACTTACAATCATGATTATGGGTATTAAATGTCAGAATATTCCTGTATGTAATTCCCAGCTACCATAATATAATCTTTGAAATACTAGTATTGACATTTATTATAGGTAGTTGAAAACAACTCAATATATAAGCTTTCATGCAAAATATACAAAATTCAAAACACATGATAGATGAAGTTTTCCTTCATATTCTGTGTGTAGCACTTTGTGGTGGGGGTGGGCGGAAGTAGATGGAAACAAGGCTTGACTTCCAGTTTTTGGTCCAGCATATAAGGAGCTTAGAGATTATCACTCCATCTTGACAACTAAAACGCCAAAGAAAAAATTAGCGATTCTTCTAAAATCCGTTGGAGAAATGAAGTCACAGTCTGAGAGTTAAGAACTCCATGGGGACTCAATCATAGGGGAACTCCTATGACGTAAGATTTACCTCCAGGAGCTTGGCCAGGTTCCCACAGTAAAGAAGAGAGAAAAATCCCCTCAGTCTTCCAAGGGGTGAGGAGAAATGAACCATTTTGAAATAAGTGGGAACACTCTGTTCTTAAAGAGGACTGCCTTCAGAGGAGGCTATTTTACCAGAGCCTAACCTTCTGGAGTTATGTAAGAGCCTAACTGGCGTGGTTGAAGGGAAATACACAACTCCAACTCCAGCCCCTTCCAGCGCTCCTGTTCCACCCAAGGGAGAGAAAAACCCTGAGAAGTATTGGTGAAGTTCAGTTCTGGAGCACAGTCTCACCAAAAGACTAAAACCTATTCACTGGACTAGAAAATGTTTCCCCTCCCCACCCAGTTACCAGCACATTACTAAAGGCCTATTTACCTGAGTTGCTTTCACTCCTTACTTCAGATCTGATTATGACAAAAAATTACAAGACATACTAAAAGGCCATATATAGAGATATATATAGATATATATATAGATATACACACACAATTTGAAGAGATTGAATAAGCATCAAAACCAGAATCAGATATAATGGGAATGCTGGAATTATCAGACTGGAAATTTAAAACAACTGTGATTAATAAGCTAAGAGCTCTAACAGAGAACTTGCAAGAACAAATGGGTAATGTAAACAGAGAGATGGAAAATCTAAGAAATAATTAAAAGAAATGCTAGAGATAAAATGCATTATAACAGAATGAAGAATGCTTTTGATGGGCTCATGGATAGACTGAACATGATGGCTGAGGAAAGACTCTCTGGGCTTGAACATATGACAATATAAACATCCCAAACTGAAAAGCAAAGAGAAAAATGACCGGGGGGAAAAAAAGGAACAGAATATGCAAGAATTGTGGGACAGTTACGAAAGGTACAACATGCATAATGGGAATATCAGAGAAAGAAAGAAACAAACAATATTTGAAGCAATAATGACTAAGAACTTCCCAAATTAATGTCATATATTAAATCACAGATCAAGGAAGCTCAGAAAACACCAGGTAGAATAAATGCAAAACCAAAACCAAACAAACATAAAACTACAACTAGCCATATTATATTCAAACTACAGAAAATCAAAGATAAAGGAAAAAAAATCTTGAAAGAAGTCAAGGGGGGGAAATTTCCTATAAAGAAGTAAATATAAAGATTGTATCTGATTTCTCTCAGAAATCATGCAGGCAAGAAGATGTTGGAGTGAAATACTTAACACATTGAGAGAAAAAAACAACAACAACAAAAAACTTAGAATTCTGTACCTTAAACATTATCCTTCCAAAGAGAAGGAGAAATAAAGATTTTTTTTTAGACAAACAAAAATTGAGAAAATCTGTTGCCAGGAGATCTGCCTTGCGAGAAATGTTAAAGGAAGTTCTTCAGAGAGAAGGAAAATTAATTATATAAGTCAGAATCTCTGATCTATGTAAAGAAAGAGGACTGGAGAAGGACTAAGTAAAAGTAAAATAAAAACTTTATTTTTCTTAATCTTAATTGATCTAACAGGTAACAATTTTTTTTTAAGATTTTATTTATTTATTTGACAGAACAGAGATCACAAGTAGGCAGAGAGGCAGGTAGAGAGAGACAGAGAAGCAGGCTCCCAGCTGAGCAGAGAGCCCCATGCGGGGCTCGATCCCAGGACCCTGAGATCATGACCTGAGCCGAAGGCAGAGGCTTTAACCCATTGAGCCACCCAGGCGCCCCTAACAGATAAAAATTTATTAAAAAATAATAATAATCTCAGTAAGGGGCACCAGTCTGGCTCTGTGGGTAGGGCATGTGACACTTGATCTTGGGATTGTGAGTTCAGTCCCCATGTTGGGTATAGAGATCACTTAAAAATAAGACCTTTAGGAATTTGAGAGGCAGGGCAGGGGGTGGGGGGGTTTTAGGGGTTAGGGAAGGAAAAAATGAAACAAGATGGGATTGGGAGGAAAACAAACCATAAGAGACTCTTAATCTCACAAAACAAACTTTGCGTTGTTGGGGGTGGGGGGTAGGGAGAGGGTGCCTGGGTGATGGACATTGGGGAGGACATGTGCTATGGTGAGTGCTATGAATTGTGTAAGACTGATGATTCACAGACCTGTACTCCTGGGGCAAATAATACAGTATATGATAATAAAAATAAATAAAAATAAAAATAATTTAAAAAATAAAAACTTTTAAAAATAACATTTACATAATATCAGATTATGTACTCTCATATATAAGTGCATATATATATATGTGTATATTTGCTTATGTATTCTTATGTATAAGTGAAATGAATGCCAGCAATGATATAATTGATAGGAAGGAGGAATTAGAAATATATTGCTATTAGGGACGCCTGGGTGGCTCAATTAGTTAAGGAGCTGCCTTTGGCTCGGGTTGTGATCCCAGTATCCTGGGATCAAGTCCTGACTCCCTGCTCAGTGGGGAGTCTGCTTCTCCCCACCCGCCCCTCCCCCTGCTTGTGCACATGCACACACACACTCTCTCTCTGTGTCTGAAATAATAATTTAATTTAATTATTAAATTTATTTAATACATTCAATAAATTTAAATTAATTAATTATTTAATATAAATATGCATTTAATATACATTTAAATTAATTAATTATTAAATTTAATAAAATAAATTTGAAAAGAAATATGCTGCTATTATAATGTACTTGTACTATCTGTGAGGCAGTATAGTATTATTTGAAAAACAGATTTGGATTAGTTGTAAATGTAATTGCAAACTCTAGAGCAACCACTAAGAAAAAGTAAAAATAAAACAATAAAAGAAGTGTAACTGATTTAGAATGAAAGGAGAGAACATGAAATCATATAAAAGCTCAATTAAAACCACAAAATAACAGCAAAGAAGGCTACCGTGAATGTAGTAAATAATAAAATGTATTTTGTACATATTTCCTCGTGGGATATTGGGGAATTAGGGAAGCTGGCAACTAGTTTGTTTGGATTATCACTGATTAATTTAAGTTTAGAATTTGTAGAAAATATGACATAATTATCCAAAGGCAATGGTATGCTGGTAGATGTTAGCAAGTGGCTCCTGGGTGGAAAGACATTGACTTAGAGTGTGTGCTGGTTTCCACGGTGTAAATATCCCCACCATGGATGATTCCAAGGTACCAGCATGGATACGGAGCTGGGAACAGATGTGAACGATTGACCCTGGGGGAGCCAAATGATGAGACTCCAACACACAACTGTTGAAGCACATCTTCAATTTTGCACTTCTGAGCACTTTTTCCTAAAGTTATGTTCATGACTTGTCTAAACTTCTGCTGTTGACGATATCAACATTATCCAGCTCTTTTAATCAACCATTCTCTCTAGGCAATGTATTTTAAGAATTCAGTATTTCAGTGAGTACCTTTGAGGGATGGGTGTCAGTGTTAAAAACTGATTTTTCTGGTATCATTTGGGTTCTTATTTCATTCGGTGGTGATTTCTGACAACTTCAGGGTTTAACTAACTTACTTTATGTTTGCTAACCCATTGGACTTACGCACGAATACTCACGCATAGAGAACTCGCACATAAGTATTAGCTAAACTGACCTGTGGAGCTCAATTCAGAAACCAACCTTGTCTATTTCTCAGATAACATGGAGTCATTTGGGTCTGTTTTGTTGGCATGCTGTTTTAGACCTCACCTTGCACCCAGACTTGCTGGTATTTGTGTTTTTCATTTCTAAGTAGCCATTTGTTGTAACTGTGGCTGCCCTTCCCTTTTGTGTTGCCCTCTGAACACGTCTGCAGCTTCTGCATGTCTTTTGTGCTGCTTCCTCTTTTACTTATTTTTTTGTCTTTCTCTCTTTTTTGTAAAGACAGATAGCTTTCCAGAAATGGCCCATATATGACCCTCAAAGAAGAGGTAGGAATCAGAGGATAATTACAATGACCTACATCAATGAACAGTGAGGATAGGAAAGAGGCAGGTGAAGAAAGAGAAATAAGAAAAAAGCTATTTCTCAAATTCTATAATCAATATCGTTGACACATTTTCAGTGTTTTTTTTTATTCTTAATAAAAGTAAAGAGAAGGGTGCCTGGGTGGCTCAGTGGGTTAAGCCTCTGCCTTCGGCTCAGGTCACGATCCCAGGGTCCTAGGATCGAGCCCCTATCAGGCTCTCTGCACTGTGGGGAGCCTGCTTCCCCCCTCCTCTTTGTCTGCCTCTCTGCCTACTTGTGATCTCTCTCTCTCTCTCTCTCTGTCGAATAAATAAAATCTTTAAAAGAATTAAAAATTTAAAAAATAAAAGTAAAGGGACCTCTGAAGGTAACCATCGGCATAGGAAAAAAGCTAAAGTTTAAAAAAAAATCTGAAAATGAAAATAGAGTTTAAGAAAATGGTACTACCTAAACCCTTTTGAAACTCCCTTTTAAATTCAGTGCCTACAGAGATAAATAAATATAATTGAAGGCCATCAATAACAAGTGGAAAACAAATCTCATATTAAGTTTCACATGGCTTAAATGTTGTATATAAAACTAAGCACCAAGAAGAATCAATATAGTCATTAACTGTCTCACCCACTGGGTATGATAAATGATAGATTAGCTTAAATGTGATCAAACTCTTTTTTCACTCCATTTAAAGGAAAAACACTTTTCTCTTTGAGGACCACTTAATTGAATGGTGCTGGCTGGTCTCCCTAACACCCAATTTCCTAAAGTCATTTGAAGTATGGGATTACTTAATGCAAATTCTAAGCAACTAATTTCAGCCTGAGACAACAGCTGTGTATGGAATAGAGCTGCCCCCTGAAGATCACCTCAATGTACCCTTAAATATCTTCAGCCTCTTTGATCTCTTAAAAAGGATTCATTAATGAAAAGGAAACATACCTGCTCAGTGGATGTTTCTTTTTTCATAAACAACCAGTTTTGTGGGCAACACATCTTGGGTTTTTTTGCCTAACGTAAAGTCTATTCTGAATTTTGTGATTGGCAAAGTGTATCTCTCAGCCAGGCATAACTGGGAGTTTAAGATGGAGAAAAATCAGCTTTTCAGTCATAGCTGGACCAGTTATTATCTATAGACTACATTCAATTTCAGTTGCTATGTGACAGGTGGTATAGAGATGCCCCCTCTAAAGATGAAAAATAGAATCTAAACCCTAATTATTAGTGTTATCTTTATTTGCTGTTTGAAAAGTAAGCCAGAACCAATCTACTATGCACCCCTTATTTGAATCAAGGATACTTTTATGCTGTTTTGGAAGGATATATAAACATTTATTTGCCTTTCTTTTGAAAATCAATTCCTACATTCCTTCCTACATTTTAGAAATATCCATTACACTATGGTAATGTACAACTAAAGCAATTATTGAAAAATTATTTTCACCATTTCCTTTTGCCTAGAGCAATCTGTCTTCTTCCTGAATTTAAGGGCTCCTTATTCCTTTTTGCCCTTGAATAATCAGAATGTACTAAGATCTATGTTAACTTTTTCAGATACTTGATACTGGGCATTTTTATCTATCCCTTTTAATATTCTTTACTTCTTCCATTAGTCTTCATATTTTTTTCTGTGTTTCTAATTTCGGTTGTAATTCTCTAAAGCATACATTTATTTCTGTAAAGCCCCAAATAGCAATGCAAAAAATAATAATCATAATTGTATCATAATTTCTGATAATATATCTGAATACTTCATACAGATCCAGGACATCTATACATACACGTGTGTATGTGTATACACACACATATATGTATACTGTGTTCCTATTTCTGGCATTCAATATTTAGTTTTACAAATGTATAATAGTAAATGTATTTTGTTCTGCAATTATGTTCACAAAAATGACAAGAAATCAATATAGTTCATGTATTAAGGGGCTCTATTTTTATGGACCATTTCCTTTTCTTAAAGTTTTCAGTGGTTTATTCTTCTCCATCTTTATTCCTCTGGGATCTACCGTGATGCCTTAAACATCCATTCACAGGCCACTCCTAAAGGGTGACTGATGACACGTGGGCCGTAAGTGGGGGTGGGAACAATTCTAAGCTATGGGACATTATTGCTTTTGTACAATTTTGTACAAGTACAAGATTACTTTTTACTGGTATAAATGTTTATTATTTTTTAAGTAAACAACAAAAATGTTCTTACTATAATAAATATTTATTGTTTTATAAATAGGAATAGCCCATGAAAATTTCTGAGGCAATTTCTTTAACTAGCCTCTTCTTTTTTTAATGTTTAAAAAGAACTTGTCCATTTGAAGTATTCTTGAAGGTTTAAGAAGTTGAACACAGGGGCGCCTGGGTGGCTCAGTGGGTTAAAGCCTCTGCCTTCGGCTCAGGTCATGATCCCAGGGTCCTGGGATCGAGCCCCGCATCGGGCTCTCTGCTCCATGGAGAGCCTGCTTCTTCCTCTCTCTCTGCCTGCCTCTCTGCCTACTTGTGATTTCTGTCTGTCAAATAAATAAAATCTTAAAAAAAAAAAGAAGAAGAAGAAGTTGAACACAACACATCAAATATGATTTCTTACCAATTAAATGATCTCTAATTGCATCATCTATAATAGAATTATCCATATATCATTATCTCAGTCATTGTCCATTTCATTCAAGGAACACCACGAGGGTGATCATTTTATTTCCTTTTATTTTACTGTGCTTTATTTCATTTTATCCAACTTAGGGAAATATTGCCAGGGTGACCTGAACTTTATGTCTCCTAAGCTATCAGAGTTTATCAAATAAAAGGTTGTGGTTTAAATATAGGACAATGCACTGCTTGACCCCCATCAATATTCTTTCAATCTGTATCACAGAAATTGATCAGCTCAGTTGGAAAATATGGTTTTTTGTTCTTACATCATCCTTTATTGTGGTAACTTGACAAACCATTTATTAATCAACATAAGGTTTGTTATAAAGTCTTATAACACGATTTTGCAGGTATGGTAGATACACTCATTTCAAATGATCAGCTTTAGTATAAGTAATTTTACTTTCCCTATCCTTTTCCTATAAAAACATTAAAACAATACAGTTTTTTAACATGATGAACATTTATATCTATATATTTCCGCAATCCGAAAACTTCATTCAACTCTTATTGGTTCCACAGTGTAAAAGTTTGAGATACAAATGATTTTTATTTATTTATGAAGACTACCTATTGCTCTTGTATTTGCTTTTATGGTGAGTTTCCCGAGATTGCTGTTGTTGTCCTCATCAATGTGACTTTACCTGTAACTTTTAACAATTGATTTCTTCCTAAAATATCAGCAACTGGCCATTATAGTTTCATAACAACAAACGAAACCAACTTGGTCTTTTTTTTAATAAGTTGGTATCATAACACCAGTTTTTTGACAGGATGTGAAAATATCTATGATGTATGAAAGCAACAAGCTTTTTTGAGAACATTATTTCATATCAGCAGGTTTGTTCAGGTCTGTATCTGCAGTTACACATCACCCTAGGATGTAAATCTTTTGGATGGATTACATAGTCCCAAACATGCTTTATTCAGAACTGCATAATAAACTATAAGGTATTATTTTTTTTGCCCTTTGAAGATAGACTGCTCTTCACAGTGTCAACCTAACAAATTTCTGTCTGGTGATTTTTTTGTATGTTTAATTGACTTTTATTTGGCTATTGATTGATAGCTTGTCACTATTAATAGAAAAAAGGGACCAAAAAGATTATTCTGCATTTTTTTGTTTTTACTGTCAGATGTAAATCTTTCCTTTTAATATAAGATGAAGATGTTATTATTAAATGTTAAAAAAATGTACAAAACTAATAAAGCTAAGTTTTAATGCTTTTAAAGGACTTACAAGGCTGTAACTTTACTCATATCTCTTGATATCAGATTAAGTTCAAACAGTCACTCCTTCTATCACAATTCCACATATACATAGGAAAGAAGGAAGGAAAAGAGGGAGGGAGGGAATGAAGGAAGAAAGGAAGGAAAGAAGAAAAGAAACTAGACAGGAAAGAGGAGAAGAAGAGTTGGAAGTAAAAGGTAATGGAGGGACAGGGAGGGGAAAGGAGAGAGTCAGGATGGGAGAAGGAGAAAAGAAACGAACTCTCAGAGTTTAACTTTAACTTAACCTTGATGCCACAGAGACATTTATTCCTTGTGAATACATGTGTGCCTTTTAAAACTGGTTGGCTGAATGTGCAGCTACAATGAAAAACAGTTTGGCAGTTTCTTAAAAAACTAAACGTTAATTACCATACTCCCCAGCAGTTGATCTCCCAGGCTTCCGTTTCAGAGAAATGAAAACTTATGTTTACACTAAAACCTGTACATAAATGTTTAAGGCAGCTCTATTCACAATAGGCAAAAACTGGAAATAACCAAAGTATACCTCACCTGATCAGTGGAGAAACAAACCCCTGTAGCCATAGCATGGAATACTACACAGCACTTAAAAGAGATGAACTCTCGATACACGTGACAACTTGGATGAATTTTAAGAGAATTATGCTGACTGAAAAAAGTCATTCTAAGAAGGTTATATATTGTGTGATTTCACTTATATAATGTTCTTTGTTTTTAAGATTTTATTTATTTATTTGGCATACTGAGATCACAAGTAGGCAGAGAGGCGAGGCGGGGCAGGGGACATGGGGGGAGCGGTGGTGGAAGCAGGCTCCCTGCTGAGCAGACAGCCCGAAGCGGGGCTCGATCCCAGCACCCTGAGATCAAGACCCTAGCCGAAGGCAGAGGCCTTAAACCACTGAGCCACCCAGGCGCCCTTAGAACATTCTTACAATGATAAAATTATACATATGGAGAACAGATCAGTGGTTGCCAAAGGCTTAGGAGAGAGTGGGAGAGGAGAACGTGAACTTGGTTAGAAAAGGTCCACATGAAGGACCCTTACAGTGATAGGGATGCTTTTTTTATCTTGCCTGTATCAATGTCAATATCCCGTTTGTGACATTGCACTATAGTTTAGCAAACTGTTATCACTGGAAGAAACTAGGAAAAAGGTAGATCTTCCTACATTATTTCTTAAAACTGCATGTAAACACACAGTGGTCTCAAAATTAAGAGGTTAACATAAAAGTATTTACTGAAGGCAAAATTAGAGCCTCCAGGCTTCTCGAATTCCACCAACGAAAGCAGTAGGACCTTGAGCTTTTACAGTGGGATTCAGGATGGCACTTGTTACAATTTAATAGCCTCCTGAATACAATATTTTTATGAGAAGACTATATAACAAATCTCTTAATGGCATAATAAATTAACTGTACATGATATTAATGGAAAGTTTGACAGTATCTTTATTCTCAAATTGTGAAATACAATACGCTACTATCATTTTTAGAATGATCGGTGATTTGCCTATATTGTATAATTACTCTGGCATATTTTCCATTTTGTGTGTTTGTCATTCACCATGACATCTTACACGTACTTGTTTTTGCCAGAATTATGTACAATTAAAGAGACTCCCCCCACCCCAGGAAAAAAATGTCTGTACCTTCAGAGGTACAGAATTATAAGGAAGCAATTTTATAACCAATAGAAGAATTATATTTACTAGCAATGATGGTTACCAGGTAGTAGGCTGTCAGGTAATTTTTATAATCATATTTAAGCACTGAAAAACACAGAGCAAAAATTAAAGTTTGACATTAATATTAATAAATAGTTGAGTCTTATCCTTCAAAAAATCTAAGAATAAAGGTACATATTTTCATTTACATGTTTGATTTCTTTACATTAATTTGCTACTAATGCAAGACTGACCATCCATTTGTTAAATATGAATTGTGGATCTTAGGGCTGTTTGTGACTCTCCTATTATGGTTTTAAGGTTTATGCTGAAGCCTTAGGACACATTTTCAAATGCCAAATATTGCAGATTACAGAGATTTTCCTCTAGTTATTTTTCCTTTTCTCCATCAGCAAGAGTTAAAGTATTTACTTATGATTTCTACAATATTTCCCTAAGGTTAGTTATGCATAGTTACCATAATTCTGGCAATATGTAAAACTCAGCAGATTTTTATTCCCTATATGCACTTCAGTTCCCTTTCCCATTTTGCAGGGAAATGTGTTTCTTTAAAAATTCTGGCCTCTATTAAAAAATGGTCACAAAAGCCCAATGGAAAGACCATTGGTTACTATATTAAGCTTTCCATCCATTTCCCATACATGTGTTGACCAAAAGTATCCACACAGGAGCTGCCTATTGGACACAAAAGTCAAATATTTGCTCATCAACTAGGTTGTCTCTCCTTTTTCTTAAATGGAAGGTTTTAAGAATTAAGCTTGAAAAGGTTAAATGAGGCAACATTGTGGAGACCACTAAATCTACAAATGGGCATATTTCCACATGTACAGACCAAAGCACTATGAACTGGATGATAAAACTCGTACCTCAGGAGGAGGAAATTCATTGATGCGGGATCTCTAAATCTGGAATGTGAATGTGCGGTATAATTTCTGGAAAGCATCTCTACTTATGAGATCATATTACTTAATAAACAAGATCATAATTCATTATATCTTTCTTCTGAGCCAAGCAGATAATCTCACCAACTAGAAAATCACTAGTCGCTTGACTTCTATCGAGATGGAAAGAAAGACCTGAGGACAGCCTCCTACTGTGTTTTAAACTGTTGATCACAGTAATGAATGGACTTCGTCATGAGCCAAGACCATTCATGACCAGAAAATATTTTTACATAATAAACTCTCCCCGCCATCACTTGAATATGAATAATGATATAAATAACCTAATGCCTTTTAAAGTATTTGGGGTTAATTGGAGTTTACTCTTGAGGATCCTCACCGCCCCCCACATGGGTATACATACACACACTCCTTTAAAGAGCTACTTTTACCATCTTAGGTTTCAAGAATTTACATGAATTTACAATAAGAAGGTCTCTTTCTTCACTAGCAAGTGAAACAAACCATCTCACAATAAAAGTAGTAAGGAGAATAAAAGCGGGCAGGTTTCCCATAAGAAAACACAAATGCAAATCAAAATACCTTAATGTTTTAACGATGGTGCATTAAAAAATAAAAAAGAAGTTAAGTCAGAATCAGCAAAGTAAAACAGAGAAAAGAACCCACAGTATATATGTTATAGTATATGTAATTATCAATAGAATGTATGCAATGTGTGTGTGTGATTGATTGCATTCAGTGACAAATAGCAAGGAAAGGGAATGCTGTTTGAAAGTGCAGTGAGACTTTTTGAAATGGAAACGTCAAATGGCCCTGAGCTAAATAAAAGGAAACAATAGGGAAAGAAGCAAGTGCGAGCTGATTTGTTCAGCAGCGCCTTATGCCTGCACCGTCCCTGCTTTCCGCGGGGATTTGCTTCAGTGAAAGCTCGTGTGGCACCAGGATAGCTGCAAACAGCCTTCCTCTAAGAAGTGGGGGAGGAGTGCAAGGAAAATACCGAATAGGAGTTTAAAAAAATAAAAAAATTTAAAAAAAAAAGGTGACCACCGTTACCACTCTCACACGGAGGGGAAATCAGTGGAGGTGGCTGAATGGGGGGTGAGCCTGCACACTCGCGCCGGTCCGCGATTGGACACAGCTAATCCCTGCGACCTTTGAGAAAGCTGAAGGCATAAAATGACCCTAATAATCAAAAGCACAATTAGAATGAAGAGCGCAAAACCGTGACTGTGGTTAGAAAAAGCAGACAATGAAGGGACCATGGAGGAAATTTGTCTCTTTAGTCGAGTGAATGCTGCCTTGGAGATGGCCGTAATGGCTGCAGATGGATGGCAGCCACGACTTGCGGGACACTTAGGGGAAGGCTGGGTGGGAGGAACTGGTGAGACCACGTGACTCCGACCCAATTTGCAGATGCTTCAGACTTTCCCCAAAGCACTCAGGGGTTTCTGCCCCTCTATGGAAAATGGCAAAAGAAAGGCAGAAATTGAAACAACATTGGGCATAAAGGGGAAGGAGGGGTGGGCTTTACCCCAAGAGTGAAGAAATCTATAATTTCAACATGAAGTGGTGTTTTTTATTTTTTTTTTCCTCAAGAAATAAAATTGAGTAAATCCATCCTTGCCAGCACAAACCAGACAATTCGGAAAACTAAAGTGTGCAGTTCAAGGAGTTTGCCATGAGGATAAAATTGTCTGCATGGAAACACTTCTTGAATGATTTAGTGGGGAATTCTGCTCAAATGAGTTCTGAAGAAATACAGTGGAAAGACATACTGCAACATAGCTGGATAGAAATGAAGCTTTCAAAATCAGTTTTTCTCTTGAATTTAACTGATACTTTCTTCACCTTTTTTCCTATAGAAACTCCAAATTGGCATATAAAACAGAAACAGAATGTGTCTTATTTCAAGAAGCAAATTCATAGGACTTAATTTTCATTAAGAATTGCTAAATGATCATTTTAAGGTGGACTTCTAATCTGAATTAATTATAATAATAGCCAACACTTACTGACTTCTTAGGTGTCTGGGACCGTAGAAAGCTCTTTACAAATATTTGCTTATTTAACCCTCATTACACTCCCATGAAATACATACTACAACTCCACATTTTTTAGATGAAGAAAGGGAGACCCCCCCCAAAGAAAAGATAAAATAACTTGTCCAAGGTCACAGAGTTAGCTAGTGGCTCTTAAACATTACACTATATTGAACACCTAAGTAAGTAAGTAATAATATACACTTAGTTGCAGTAATTACAAAATGCTAAGTAGATTATTTGATAATTTGAATTTTAGGGAATCAGGTGGGTCTTACTTGAATATCCTTTAACATGTGAACTAACAGCAGTGATCAGAAACGTGTTTTATTGGGGAGCGCCTGGGTGGCTCAGTGGGTTAAGCCTATACCTTCAACTCAGGTCATGATCTCAGGGTCCTGGGATCGAGTCCCGCATCGGGGTCTCTGCTTGGCAGGGTGCCTGCTTCCTCCTCTCTCTCTGCTTGCCTCTCTGCCTACTTGTGATCTCTCTCTGTCAAATAAATAAAATCTTTAAAAAATAAAAATTAAAAAAAGAAACGTGCTTTATTAACATACCTGAAGGAAGTGGTAACAAATTTATATATGATTGGGAAAATAACACTGGTTAAAGGATAAGGAGGCCTGAGGTTTGATTCAGAATCTCAAATGAGATCTTAAACCCCCAAACCAGATTTCTCCATCTACAAAAGAAGGATCCTGTTTCTTTTTGATCCCCCAAACATCAGTTTAGTGGTATGGAAGTAGTACTCTATTAACTCAGGTACCACTATGGTCATTTCTTTCCTTTAAAATGTGAGCTGTAGGGGCGCCTGGGTGGCTCAGTGTGTTAAGCCTCTGCCTTCAGCTCAGGTCATGATCTCAGAGTCCTGGGATCGAGCCCCGCATCGGGCTCTCTGCTCAGCGGGGAGCCTGCTTTCCCCTCTCTCTCTCTATGCCTGCCTCTCTGCCTACTTGTGATCTCTGTCAAATAAATGAATAAATTTAAAAAAAAATGTGAGCTGTAGCTGTTCCTAGGACGAGGGCAGCTGCAGGCACCACCTGTTAACTAACTTCAAGCACCATTGAATTAGCCTGTGTTGAAGTTACCGTAAGCTTTGCCTGGAAGGGAGTGGACCAGTAGCAGATGCTAAGCACAATAAAAGAAAAGCAGTTGAATACCAGGGCAAAGTGGGTGGGGAGAATAACAACAAAAGTCAACAGACGGAGAGAGCCAGAAATAATAGTAAAATGGACCAGAAATTAACTCTCACAGATAAAGTTCAAGGGAGCAAATCTCTGCAGATTAAATTCCATCCCACCAAGGTATCTGCCACATCAGATGTCATTGAAGATTAGATCTGAGCATTTTGAACAAATGCAGACTTCGACTGGACAGTTGGCTTAGTTCCTGATTATATAAAGGAATGGTCATCACTTACTATTCCCATATTTTTACTATTTTTTTTTTACTTTTTTTTCTACTATTTTTTTTACTATTTTTTACTATTTTTTACTATTTTACTATTACTATTCCCATTATTTTTAAGAGCTCTACTTTGTCAGTGTTTCCACTGGAAGAGATCTGGAAATAAATGGTTTTAAAATTATGAGCGTTTCTCCATCAATAGAAAGATTTCCATACTGAAGGCATTTTGTCTTGTTTTGTCAAATTAAGTTGAATTTAAATGAGTTAAAAGCTTCTTCTCTGACATTTGTATTCTTCTGAGTTACTGGCTTATCCACTAATGCATTTACCTTCCTAATATTCAGTACTATATTTTATGTTAATAGAATTTGTCATATATAAATAAATATATATTTCTTTGTTTTTTAATGTAATTGTATAGGTCTCTATTACTTAATCAGATTTTATCAATTTGAATATCTGGATGTGACCCAAATTAGCTCAAACAAAATTGGACTTGAGAATTTTCATGTAGCTATTCTCCTTTTCTTTTTTTGCAGAATTACATTTTTTGCAAATTCAACCATAGAATGTGGTATTGCCAGATATTAATTCCCAATCTGTGTTACATTACTTCAGTGTCAAGCCTCTCAGAAAAAAATGTATTTCATTCATTCATCAAGGTATACCCAAATTTATATCTATATCTGAAATACTCATATCAGAGATTCCATAGAACCAAAATACAGTTCACCTACCTGGCAGTATTTAAATACCTTTCATGTTTATTTATATTATGATTTATTTTGGTTTTAAAAATTATCACTATTTATTACACTTTCCCTTATAACCAGTTTACTATGGGGGGATATTTGTAAATCATCTTTTTTTAATAAGAAAGAAAACTTTCACTACTAAATCCTTCACTTGATTTAAGTAAAACAAGATTTTATTTCCTAGAGTATATATTTATATACGGAGGGCTGGAGGGAGAAATGTATTATTCTACCAGCAATAGTGACTTGCCATAATGTAGTTTTCAATTAGACTTATAATTTTAGGTAGCTATGTAGACAACATATCTAATGACAATGATTATAATTTTAGATAACAAAGTCCTAAATAAGAAAATAATTTATATTCATTGGTTGAGAAAAATTACCTCCTTCCTAAACTCTTGACTCCAGCAAAACTATGCTTCAGTGTTTCACTCAGTCATTTAACAAATATATATTGGTTAGCTACTCTGTGCTTAGCACTGTGCAAGGGGCAGGCATATGAAGATAAGTAAGACATGCCCCTGGTCTAGGTTCCCTTAAACTTATACCGGAAGGAAAATCTTTGTTGTTGAAGAATAATTTTTAAAAAGTAATTGTCAAAAAAATATGAATTTATGGAGTGTCTGGGTGGCTCAGTCGGTTGAGGGTCTGCCTTCGGCTCCGGTCATGATCCCAGGTTCCTGGGATGGAGCCCTGCATTGGGCTCCCTGCTCAGCTGGGGAATCTATTTCTTGCTCCTCTCTCCCATCCCTGCGAGCCCCCATGCCCCACCCCTGCCGCAGGCTCATACTCTCTCTCACTCACTCTCTCTCAAATAAATACATAAAATCTTTTTTTTTTTTAATCTGAATTTCAGGACACAGTTTTGTGAGAACTGAATCATGAACAATACCGGACTAGTAAAAAAAAAAAAAAAATCTGAATTTATCTTAATTTTATTCAATCAGTAGTTTGATCCCCAAATTTACATTTTGGGAGGGGTGTTTAGGTGGCACAGTCAGTCAACCATCCAACTCTTGGTTTTGGCTCTGGTCTGGATCTCAGAGTCATGAGATCAAGCCCCTCCTTGACTCTGTGCTCAGCACGGAGTCTGCTTGAGGCTCTTTCTTCTCCCTCTGTCCTTCCCCACTCAATCCTGCATGGGTGCATTCTCTTTCTGTGTCTCCAAAATAAATAAAATATTTTTTAAAACAATAAAAATAAAAATATGTAGGAAAAACTTTAATAATACACCCCTATTTTAATAACATCTTATTGTGTATTTCTAGCTTGAACACATCTGACTATGTTATTAACTACATACTTTATTTTCTATTGTCTCTAAAAGGAGCCAGTAAAGAAGCCACGGTGATGTGCTTAACAGAGCTCAGAAACAGACTGGTGAAATTATTCAATCTTATTGTTCAGCCACTGGAAAAGATTCACTAACCTGGTGTACCATTGCTTATACGCTGTTAAAGTTCCATCCAGTTCCTAGAATTGAATTGATGTGTAAAAAGAGGACATGGGCCTCCATGAAAAGAGGAGGTGCTTTGGAGTCAGAAATCATTTGGAATTGAATTGCAAGTCCACTATCTACTGGTTGCATGACAGAAGCAAAAAAATTTCTCTGAGCTTTAGTTTCAGCATCTCCAAAATGGGAATGTAGGTGATGCAATTAGTGATGATGACTATGATCATGATATACCTGTAAGAATTGCATGGGAGGGGCACCTGGGTGGCTCAGTCATTAAGCATAGGACTTCAGCTCAGGTCATGATCCCAGGGTCCTGGGATCAAGCCCTGAATGGGGCTTGTAGGAAGCCTGCTTCTGCCTCTCCCATTCCACCAGCTCGTATGCCCTCTCTCACTATCTCTCTCTCTGTCAAATAAATAAAATCTGGGGTAAAAAAAGAGAATTGCATGAGAAAATATATATACCTAAAAAATAATGTAAGTTATATGTTTTTAAAAATCTAAAGTATGTTGTAAATATTAGTTGTGATTATAATCAGTACAGTTTTTACTTCTCATTACTCACATATGATTTATTCAGTTACCCAATCACCTAAACTAGAAAATGAGAAAAAGCACTAACATATATTTTGAGATCATTGTACGAAGTCTACTTTTTCATTTAATACAATCCTGGCATCTCAGATCATGGGTTATAATTATCTACTCTCTCATGGAGACTATTTTTAGTTTACTCAAATACTGAACCACTCTGAATTTATTGTTTTGTTCTGTTTTGTTTTGTTTCTCAAAAGTGTTGGATGATAAAGTCTTCAAATTTAGGAATAATCATCCACTCACAAAAAATTTATTTGAATACATATATATGTCAATTTTAACATTTTGGTTTATTTTATCTAGAAACACTTTTTTTGCAGTCATTATTCAGATAGATCATTATAATCATGGTTCTTTTATTTTTGAAAGAAAAATAAGAAAGCAACCTTGATTTTCCTTGTAATAGCAAAATTGGAAATAGTTGTAATACACTGTTTTCTGTGTTACCATATTGCTCCTTAAAAGAATAGGTTTCACTCAACATTTTGTAGCACAGGTTTAGAACTTGATGCATATTAAATTTAATGTTCTATACCATATAGATTTCTGAAAAAGTCATTCAGTCCTCATTCTTAATTAAGAATTCCAAGTGAATTCTTAATTCTCTGAATTATTTTAAGTAGGTACTACCTAAAACACATACTGATTTTTTTTCCTCTCCATCTCTGTAACATAATTCTTATTTCTTCCCTTATTCCCAGTTCAGAGGAATGGGACAAATAATATTGTAGCCTCCACAATTATGTTAATCACATATGATAAAGCAGAAGTTTGAATTTAACTTTAGTTTGATCTTGTAACATTGTGACACAGATATAAAACTTCACAAACATAGTGTTTGTACTTAATTCTGTAATTCATTGCCTGGGTTTCTAATTAAATGTTCTCAGTACTCCATTTAAAGTACCCATTGCCTGCATTCCTCTTGATTAGTAGGAAAGAATCAATGAGAATTGATCCAATTTGTAGAACACAATTCTCATATTGATAGTAGTTTATATTCATTTGCTTTTCCCTAATCTTTTATTAATGGTCATCTTCAAAATGTCAATTAATGCCAAAACCCTGCACGGTGATAATGCAAATCTATAAGGAAACCAGCTTGACACATTACAGTAGGGCAGAAGGAAGAAGCTATTATTTTTGATGTATATTTACATAGCTGAATATACGGAAAGAAAGGATACAGATGAAAACTCTGTGTTCTGCCTGTGAATTTAAAACCCAACTTAAAAATTAAAAATAAATGAATGAAATTGAATTTAAACAACAGGGTCTTCTCTTAGGCCTCTACATTTCCACACTGTAACACTGGCTATCATAGCATGATGAACAATGTAGAGAAATGGGGGGTTGAAAGGTAGTACAAATATGAGTATTGATGTCATGGCAATGATGTCACCAATGAAAGTGAAGCGTCATCACATGACTTTCTCCTGCACATTGTAGAGACAGCTTTAGACCACTCAGTCTTCATCTACCAACCTCTAAACTTCTTGGAATGTTTTTCGTAATAGGATGAGCAGTTGTTAATATTATGCCATATTTGCTTTAATCTTCTCAATATACTTTTTCTGAACCATTTGAAAGTAAGTGAAAGATAATTCACCCATCAATTATTATACATGGGTATGCTAAGGAATATATATTTTCTTTTTCTGTAGATTTTAAGTTGGGTCTTAAGTCTTGAGAGAAATCAGAGCAAGCATTTTTAGCATGGACGCTTTATAGATAATTGCATATTGTATATTGTATCATATTGTATCACACAATTGGCCTCCCACTCTTCTTCCCCCACCACTGGTGGATACTAAGCTTAATTACTAAGTTCAAGTGGGAACTGCTAGATCTACCCATTATAAAAGTATACTTTCCCCTTTGCAGTTGCAAATAATCTCTGAGGTGATACTTTGACCCCGTGAAGTATGCTGTCCCCTACCATTTTTCATCTGATAGGTTTAGTACCCATCGATGATGATTGTCCAAATGAATATTTTATCAGAGCTTGCAATGCAATGATTTTTCTAATTCAGAGTTTCCATTATAATTTGATATAGGGGTTGGAGAAATCTCAATCAAAGTAGAGTTATACAGACTAACAAATTTCAAATTCACACTTAATTTACCATTAAATAAAATTTTATCACCTTTAATAAATGTTATATTTAAGGATAAAGTTTCCTAAAAGACATAATTTCCATTGTAAAGAAAGCTATTGATCTTTTCTTGGAAGCTATAGATCTTTATTCCTTTTTGTTATTGGTGTCACCTTTATTAAATCTGTGAAAGACTGCTACAAGGTGGTTGACTCACACATAATATGCCTTCTATAAATAAAATATATATTATTACATGGTTATGCATAATTTTATAAATATATAACATCTTACATATTACAGGTTTAACTTTGGCATACAACCTACTCCAAAAAAAAGATAAATAAGAACAAAAATAAAAATAAATCATGTAGCAAAATCTGTAACAAGAAGTCTGTGGGCAAGAGTTCAGTTTTAACCCCAGATACTAACGTCTCACTGAACTGTAAAATATTAAAAATATAGTACAGTGATGACTTCCTTAATATAGATAGGGAATATAAGAAAGGAGAAAGTTGAAAGAAAAGAGGATGCGTTCAGTGTTTCGCGAGAGAAGGTACGAGATTTCTTGGAACCCTCATGAAGTCAAATAAGCGGTGGACACAAGGTTTGGTCACTGGTGGAACATCCAGTTAAGAAATGTGGAAGTTGCATCATTTTATCAAAAAAAAAAAAAAAAGGAGTTTTAGTCATGAGCCACAATGAAGATGTCTACACAGAGCATGCTGAACAATGAAGGGACAAAGACTGGAGCCCTATGAAACACAAGTGTGTAAGGAAGCGTGGGAGGGAAACAGGCTTTCATAGATAAGGTACCAGTCCCTTTGGGCCCCGCACATTAGAATTGGAATTAGAATCTAGAAAACAGCATTTTTTAAAATCTAACATAAAATAAAGGTCTTAATTGTCAAATTGGAATTGGTTGCCTTAAAAAGCTCTGAAGGCCAAATAACCCCTAAATTCAGAAGAATTTGTCTATCTGATGGAAGGTTGTAGTGAAGGTCCATCTGACATGTTTCCAACCCTGAACGTCTACTATATTATGATTTAAGACTTCCTTTTATATTGGAAAAAAAAAATGCTTTCTATGCATTTACAGATCCTAGGTATACAGGGAGTCCATTAACACTGAAGTTAATTTTATAAGAAGTTTTTTGTATTTTCAAGTTGTTTCAGATTGAGAGCCTGTAACTTAAGTGAGATCTGCATTCTTGGTTGCCATCTGTTTATTAATTCATTTATTATCTTAAAGGGGAAAAAAAAACTGTGTAAGTCTGTAGAACGTTGCAGGTCCAGTGTAAGGTGATGGGTGTACCAATATGAAGCAGACAGATTACCTGACCCTTGGGAATTCAGTCTGATGGGGATGTCAGGCACGTAGAACATGCTCCCCCGCCCCTTAGTGGCAGTTCCTCTCTGGATGTGATGGCGGCTTTCATCAATCGCAGCCATACCTACATCAATTCAAGTCTGGATGGCCCTAAATTCAATCCTGGGGTACAAGAAGCCCTCCCTCCTTCAGACACTGCAAGCACTATGTAATCTCTTGCCCCATTGTGTTCTATTCCATGGCTCATATAATCAATACTCCTTAACAAAAAGTTTAAATAAGTATCTTAGGACCCTCTCTAAATCAATCCTAAATCTCGTGTGCGGTGAGTCGAGGGGTTCTTTCCTGTTATAGTTATCTTTTGACTTGAAGGGAGAAGAAAAAAATGAGTGCAGTTAGCCAAGATGGCATCTTTTGTTCCTTAGATCTAGCATATTGTTAATCAAAGGCAGTACTGGGTAGACAGAATGTGCTTTGTAGATAGGGTAGGATCCATTGATTAATGCAAAGTCTATTCTTTCCTGAGCCTAAGAAGGGGTCAGGAGGGTGATGGGTGGGGACAGGAGAGTGAGTTTTAAAAAACAGGATAAGTTAGACATGGGTGAGAAATTCTCCTTGAGACAGATCTAAGTATCTAGTTTGAAATGATATTGAACTTTCTTTCCTCGTCGCTATTGCTTTGGTAGTATCCTCGTTGTCAGGGAACATCCAATAACAAAGAATGCAAAAGTCTTTGGATAGTGTGTAGTCAAACTGAGTTCACGCTGTGGATGTGGAGAGATTTTTATTTTATTTTTAGCAGAGTCATTGCAAATGTATGCATCTACATTAAATAACAATCCATCGTAAATTAAAGGTAGTATTTCCTCTGAAAAGCTGCATTGGTAACTAAAAGTAATTACTCTGAAAAATTAAGGTGACCCTAAACACTTCATATCTTTTAACACAATATTGTGGGTAAGCAGGGGAGGCCTCCTTAATAGCCTTTTTAAAAGCCTCAAAAACCAGAACCTTCTATTTATCTTCCTGTATCAGCCTCTTTTATTTGGTTAGTTTGCTTGAGCAAGGTTACTCAGTTTGTGGCACAACATTGTGCTAACACTGGGGAAAAATACACACACAAAAAACACCCATTTCCCATTCTCTATTATTGATGTGACTTAAAACTGCCTTAAACAATTAATGCATACAAAATAAGTTAACAGGCTTGGGAGGGTGGGGGGCAGGGGTGTGTGTCACAAGTGGACCCTTTTCCTGCTCTACCACTTCCAGACTTGATTTTACGGATAAATCTGACAACAGCCATCACTGGAAAGGCAAGGATGAATACAGCAATAATGAGCATTTCCTTTTAGTCTGCGCAGATCCGTACCTTTTTTTTTCTTCATGTGAGCCACATCAGGTTAATTATATGACACGTGAGCTGGAGAGGAGAGGCAGGGAGAGAGAGTAGGTAAAGAGGCTACATGCAAGAAAACCAAAAAGTGGCTCATGTTAGATTTTGCATCCGCTTTTAAACATTTCTGAATCATCCCCGGAGAGCTGTGCGTATGACAAAATGTGTCAACCTAGCTAAAAAAAAAAACTAGCTGGGGCACAGAATTAATGACCCCCGTGATGTTTCTAGAGGGACATTACCTGCGTGCACTTGCTGCCTCGTTCATACGTGACACACTTTTTTCCTCGAGTGCACAGCTGGGCTCCCTCACTGCACAGTCCGAGAAATTCTCTGCAGGTGCTGTTCGAGGTGATAAGAAGCCTGCAGAACACCTCCGCATGCATGACCTATGACTCTACAGTATTCGGTTTAGGAGGTACACGCTTGGCTTTTATTGTGTCTGTGCCTGCTTATCAGCTGCGAAGCTAGAGATTCGGCTCCTGCTTCTCGAACACGCAGAGACAGGACATACAGTGACGGAGCACTCGGGAAATTGGTCGTGGTGTCGCTGGGCTTGTGTGCATAATTTAGGCTGCAACTCAACTTCTGGATATTAGAACTTGAGTGTCCCTGTGCTTAGCCTCCGTTCTAAAATTCTACCCAGGAAAATTCACACGCAATGTGAAAAGCGTAAAAAGCCTTCCTTTTATTCCAGACAAACAAGGATAAGGGAAGGCAAATACTTCTCTGGACGGTTGTCATATAGACTCTCGAGCAGTTGGGGAGGTTTTAAAATATCCAACCCGAAATGTCCGGAGTGAAATGTTGTTTTGCTCATGCCCTCGTTTCAGCAAATGTAACCCCGTCCCTTAAGATGACAAATTGTTGCCTTCCGAAGGGTGTGGGGCTGCACGCTGCTTTCTTTACTGTTGCTCAGGAGAAGTATGACATTTTTATCATCCACCCCGTTATTTGACAAGACCCTATTTTTCCCCACACCCTCCCCACCCCCACCCATATGAGGTACAGTCCCTTGAGTCTATAATTGGCAGGAGATGAAGCGATGATGGGGAGTGATCACAGTCAATAGCTTTGATTAACAATAAGGTGGAAAATTAGCAATGCTAGCATTCAGCTACCCTGCCCTCTCCCTTCTCCATATGCTCCCTCAGTCCGTGCTGGCGGCCTCGCAGAGGGCAGTCAGAGCCCTCCACCAGCTTTCAAGTGCAGCAAAGGTGCAGGCAGAGCTGAGAATTAGGGAAATTAAGGAGAAGGAGTAGAAACTGTCAGCCAGAATGCTGAGCCCTCCGTGCGGCTTCCTGTGCTGCAGGAGGGGCAAGGAGGAAGTGTGCTGTGTGTTGTCCTTGTGTGTTTTTCTGTCACATGTGGATTTACTTGTGTCTGGACATGCTGTGATCGAAATGGCAACTGCCCTTACTCCTGTGACCCCATCAGCAGCTCTGGTGTTGTTTCCGACAGACCCTGAAGACCTAGAGAGGGGGAACGACAACGGGACGCCAATCCCCACCTCTGATAACGAGGACAATTCGCTGGGCTACACAGGTAGAGTGTTTTCTTTCCCGAATACTAACTGTCCATGCCTCCTAAAACGCCTCCCGCTCCATCAGTCATCAACCACCTGTGTAAAATTATCTCCTCATTGCTGCTTCCCGCTAACAACCTCTACAACTTCTGGTCCTCATTTTCCAGACTTCATTCTTCAGCTGGGAGGTCATATTGCTAAAGTCAATTCTGTGGGGAAAAGACATGTAACCTAAGCGCTGCATGCTTTCTTGTTGTCTAGTTTTAATATAAAACAATGCTTCTCAGCCCGAAACTGGGATACGGCTAATTTGTGTAGACAGATCATGTAATATTATCTTAGAGATTTAATAATCGACTCAATTGCTTTCTAAAGAAATAAGGCTACCTGCAAGTAATTGGGCTTCAAAATTATCTGTAGTTTTTATCTGTTTGTTTTGGTTGCACTTGTGGTCTCATGAACAACAGAAAGCAAACACTTAACAGGAGTAATGCAATCATACTGACCAACTTACGTCCCGGGATTGTGTTTGCATGGATTTATTATTTGTTACCTTATCTACGAACCACGTTTTAAGTAGATGCATGTGTACACCGGCATGAAAGTAAAAATTAACTAATTGGATGTGCTGGAAATCATTCATATTAGGAATGTCTAAGAATGATTGCCTTGCAAATATATAAATGTTTCCTGCAGAATTTTAAGTGTAGTTCTAAATATAATCACGGAAGTTACACATCTAACTGAGAGTATTTGACTGCAACTTCAGATAAAGGCAAAGAATATATCACTTATAGCCCACTGACTCAGATAATGATGTAATAGAGGCCTTATTGTAATAGCAACTATTTATTATGTTCTTTTCATTAGTTCTTATTAGCACAGTTCTCTGTAGACTGCTAGGTTGTGAGCTGTGGATCGGCGGGGGTGTGTGTGTGTGTGTGTGTGCATATGCGTGTGCGTGTGTACGTGTTGAGGCAAATGGAGTTCAAGATAATGGAGAAGTCTTCTGTATCATTACAGTCTTACAGATGACTGTGTTAGGAAGAGACTCATCCAACAGACACATTTCACATGGTATGAAATAATAAGCTGCTACTTTAGAAGCAGCCTCGCTATTTTCCTGGAAATAATTTTCTCCAACATTAATCTCCCCCTTTACAGGATTTCAGGTTTTAAACAGTTGGAATAAGGACCAAAATTAAGAATGCCTTTAGAAACAATTTAATATTTATTTTACTTATTTCAGCCTTTTGGATAACTCACTCTCATTTCTCTCTTCTCTTCCACCTGAGAACTGAGATAAAAGGACAAATCAGAGCCCATCCGTGGTGAGATGGTGAGGGAGCTGGTATGATCCTTTTCCAGAAACTTAGCTAGCACAAGAGTTATTAATGTCATTTCTTAATACCATAAATACCAAGGAAGTCTATCTGTCAGAAAGGAGGAAGGGGAGGTAGTGTTCTTTCTCATGGGTATCATTTGCCAGCGTATCCTACTGTATTCCCTTGTGCTCACCCAGTCTAAACACCTGCATTGTTTACATACTCTAATAGGGTTTGCTCTTTGTCTTTTATGGATTCCCTGAAAATTATTTATCCCCAATGCATAAATCATGCTGGAGCGTTGAATTAAGAAAACTTAAATAACAATACATTTAAGACTAAGTGGAGCATTTAAAACACTTTTTATTTCTATTTATTTTTCTTCCTTAGGTTAATCAGTAATCAGATTTCTGCTATTAAACATATCCGATGAATTATTATGAGGTAATGAACTCATGAAATTATCTTTATATTCTACAAGGGAACTAATTAAAGCAGCACATTAATGTGATGTGACTGGTAAACAATCTTCTGAATAATTTTGTTCCTGAGACTATAACTGTTTGTGAACTCTAGTAGCAAACGAAGCCATTCTGGATATTTTGTTTCAGTAAACTCTTGATTAGTCAGGAACCTTTTTTCTACTATATGAATTAAGCATGCTATTTGTCTCTTTCACTTGCATGTTGACCATTTCTTTGCTCATTAAAACCTCCACTGGCAGTGATGAGAAAAATTAAATAGAAAAAATGGGTTTTGTTATTTAAAAATAACAATTATAAAGATCTCAGTTAGCTCTGAGGTGAAAGGAATCATGCAAAGTATTACTTGAAACTACCGAGGGATTTATTTTGTGTGCATATGTGCAGATGTGTGTGTGTGTGTGTGTGTGTGTGTGTACAAATTCCCTTTACTCTGATCACATGAAATTGAGTTGATAAAATCTTCATAGTAGAGGAAATTCAGTTCAGAAGGAAGTGAGATGGTCTGTCTGCTCAGAAACATTTTTACATATTTAATGTAAATTGTCTATGGTATATTTGGAGTTTAGTAACTTTGGCTATAGCAGCAAGAACATTGTTAGAAATAAAAATATAAATATTAAGCAACATAGGGACTATACAAAGCAGTTGTCAAATAAATCACTGATATGAGTTAGTTGCAGGATAAATGTTTGTGAGAATTAATAAGTAAATGTATCGGGTATTATTTGAGGGGTATGTATATTTTGCACAGTATCACAAAATGACTGTGAAAATTGGATGCACCAGACGCTTATTTTGTAGTACATGTTGCTTCACTTCATTGAGATGACAAGTGAGACTTTTCTCTCTTCCCCTAACACGCATGTATATAAAGAAGAAAAGCTTCCCAGAGGAATTTGTACAATTCTGGAAAACATTTTAGAGGGAACATGAAACAGTCCCAAAAGGAAATCACCAGTTCACTAAAATTCATATTCACACACCCCCAATTCCCTTTTTTGACTACTATAGAGAGTGTAATTTCCACTGCAAGCTAATTTGTCACTACATCTGCTCCACTACTCAAACCATTTGGGACCATCTCTATCAAATTGGCCCATCAAAGTAGAACCCATGGATCTCCAATCATACACACAAATTAATATTTTCATTCATGATCTAGTCAATGAATGGTCATCTCTTATCAGTAGTACTTGCTGCTTAAACCATATGCTGTACTGATCTAAATGGTGTAAGTATTCCTTTTCAATTCCTTTTCTCCTTACCATCGTCAGTCACAATATTATAAAGCCAAAGGGTTTGAAAACATTTCAGTCTCTCTTTTACTAACCAATAAATGCAGAGCAATTTCTAAAGTGGCATGGTGATGTGTTATTAAAGTGGACTTGTGTGTTATTTAGACAAGTAGACCATTTCCTGTTTAACCAAGCATGTCATAAATATTGGGGATTATTTAACAGTTCACAGTATATAGCCTTTGTTGAAGAACAAATAAGACAGGGTTTCAGATCAGCACTTCCTGGGGTCAGACACACATCATTCCAAAGAGGCTGAAAATGTAATCAATGATTTTTTTTTTAAAGGAGCACCTGAAAAAAGTACATTGTTTTTGATTTCTGAAAGTGCACATGGTAATTCACAAATAGGAAAAAAATTAAATAATATGTTTAAGAATATTGAGATGTCATATATATATAATCCATATAGATCTTTAATTAGTGTCAAAAAATTTGAAGAGAAGTTTATTGATACATGAAAAGTCAGGGAATAAGTGGCAGCTACTAACTTCCTGGTAGCATTCTTTATCTTTTAGAAAGCAGTCATTATTAGTTAGAAAAGAAATGAATTTTTTTTAAGATTTTATTTATTTATTTGTCAGAGAGAGAGAGAGAGCGAGCGAGCACAGGCAGAGAGAGGCAGAGGGAGAAGCAGGCTCCCCCCTGGGCAAGGAGCCCGATGTGGGACTCGATCCCAGGACGCTGGCATCATGACCCGAGCCGAAGGCAGCCGCTTAACCAACTGAGCCACCCAGGCGTCCCGAAAAGAAATTAATTTCATCGTTTTTTTCTGAGTACCAAGTCTAAATTTTATTTATAATGTTGAAAATATATCATTTGTCTCCATTTTAGATAATTAAAAAATGCATCCTGTCTCCATAGGTTTGTTTTAAGGATTACACTTCTATATTTATGATAATATTATGGAAGCATAGCTAAATGCAAATTTAAAAATCCTAAAACTGAATAATCATCAGATTCATGTAGGTATCAATTTAAGTTAAAATCTAGCCATGGAATGTCAGAAATTCCAGAGTCATCTCAAACAGGCATAATAGAATCTTCTACCCCTTAATACTAACTCCAAGTAAAGTTTGGTTATAATTCTGTTTAAAAGGAAACAAAATATATGCTCTCTTACTAGAAAAAATCTAGAACAAATTAGTGTGTTTGCCCATATACTCTTAAATAGCAACCCCCAAAACGTATTTTGCCTCACGTTTTGAAATCTTGACAAGCAACTATGAACCGAGGGCGACATTGATTCTTCTGAGACTCTACATTCTTTCTTTTTTTAAACATGTTTCTTTTTTTTTTAAGATTTTTTTATTTATTCAACAGAGAGAGAGAGATCATAAGTAGGCAGAGAGGCAGGCAAAGAGAGGGGGAAGCAGGCTCCCTGCTGAGCAGAGAGCCCGATTCGGGGCTCCATCCCAGGACCCTGGGATCATGACCTACGCTGAAGGCAGAGGCTTAACCCACTGAGCCACCCAGGCGCCCCGAAACTCTACATTCTTAATCGCATAGTCTCACAATTAAGATCAAACAAAATTTCCATCATGGCATGTGCATTTTTTACAAATGTATGTATTGATACTAATAACCAGCCCTTATTATCACTTCATGTATACAGTGCAATTTTCTGAACACTTTACATTACAGTAACTCAATTAATCCTCATTACCATTCTCTTGGGAAGGGACCATTATTAAAAGCAACAGTGCCTAATGTCTGCCTCAGTATTCTAGAATAGAAATAGTCCCAAATTAATTATACTTTCTCCGACATTACAGAGGTTATGAGAGATTGTTGAGGTGGCACATACATTTGAGTACACAGTTAGAAATTAAGTAGCTCAGGCAGGCTCCTAAGCAACACCACCATTCTGGTCATCAACATTTTAGGGCTCTGCTAATTCTTATCCTAGGTTCATTATTATCACACCAACTGATGCACATATTTTCTTTAAAAAAAAAAATCAAATAGGGCAAAAGCTTTAAACAAAAAACAAGGGGGTCATAATTCACCTTCCTATCCTTGAACCTACTTCCCTTAACGATTTTTCCTTCTCTTTTAGATGTGTCTTCTGATAGGTTTTTTTTTTCAACTTTTTTTATTAATGTTTTTTTATTTCTTTTCAGCGTAACAGAATTCATAGTTTTACACCACACCCAGTGCTCCATGCAATGCGTGCCCTCCACAATACCCACCACCAGGCTCCCCCAACCTCCCACCCCCCGCCCCTTCAAATTATTTTTCAGAGTCCATAGTCTCTCATGGTTCATCTCCCCCCCAATTTCCCTCAACTCCCTTCTCCTCTCCATCTCCCCATGTCCTCCGTGTTATTTGTTATGCTCCGCAAATAAGTGAAACCATATGATAATTGACTCTCTGCTTGACTTATTTCACTCAGCATAATCTCTTCCAGTCCCGTCCATGTTGCTACAAA